>PVIR01002117.1:0-53280 GCA_004026965.1 Petromus typicus
TTAGCAAGTAGCACTCTGTTGAGAAGAGCCGATGATCCTCGGTTTACATCCGCATTACCGAGGGAGAGCATCAGTGCGTGAAGCGATGGTGATGTAGGGACATGTGCAATTAAACCGAATTCACCGCTGTTATAGGAAAAATATCTTCCATTTAACATATGATGACGGTCAGTTTGGAAGAGACTTTATGAATAGAGTAAAAGCAAGTACTTTGCAGAAAAACAATTTGGTTAAAACTGAAAGCTGCATTGAAGCATTATTTCCTTTACACATTGTATCTATTACAACAACGTTCTCATTCTACCTAGGAGAAATGAGTTCAAATATTATTAATCTTAAAAGTAAAACCAATATTTCCCATGGTAATTCTTCTTAAAATGATTCCTTTCTTTTTGACAATGGTCTTTGCTAGAATATATGGCAAAATATCCTAGTGTCCCAAAAGGTATCCGTACTCAGAGTGATACAAAAGAGATTTCCCATCTCCACTAACTATAATTTCCTTAGCAGTCCAGTATTAGAGATGTCTAAAAACCTGATTATTTTCTTTGGCTATTCAGTTTTTATTACCGTTTTTCTTTCATTCTTAACAAAGTTTCAATTATACTTAAAACATTCTCCACTGTGACGTGTAATAGAAAAGCAATTGGCCTTTCATTTTGCTCTTTCTGCTTTTTTTAAAACCATAGTTTTATGATCACATAATAATTCTAGCTATCATTAACTTGCATTTTGAATGAACAAACTGATATTTGGTTTACTTTTTCCCCAGGGTTGTTCATCTATATTAAACATATGAATACTTTTAAAACAAGTCTAATAAATCCTTAAAGTATCAAATTGGAAGCAATACAGACAAATCTAGGAACATTATGTAGGTGTGGTTCCTGTCTAACCTACAGTCATTATGTTAAATCATGCTGTCTGGGGCAGCTGGTTGAATTTATATATTAAACATAAATTTTCTAAGTGACACTTTTACTAATACAGTATGATTTTACTTTGCTGAACTTCAAGTCTTATTTCATTAGAATGACTCAAATAGCTGCAGTAGAAACTCACAAAAATTGTCTTCAAATTCAAGGTTTATAGAACATGTCACCTAAGAGATGTAAAAGGTATATTGTTCTCTCTCTCTCTCTCTCTCTCTCTCTCTCTCTCTCTCTCTCTCTCTCTTCTTTGGTGCCTGCTATTTAAAAATCAAAAGACTCGCACTGTATAGAAATGCAGAGGGCAGAACTGGATGGGAGCATATTAGAAATACAAAATTGAACACAACTACTTTACATTCCCTGCACAAGCCTTGTTTTTTTAATTAAATTATTCAGAAAGATAAATTTATATCAGGGTGTGAGCAATCTTCCTGTGAAAATAAGGTAATTTCTGTATTTTCTCTTCTAATACTAATTTTGAGGTTAGATTACCTGTATTGCAACCTATGTGCTGCTTCTCTAGGTGATCAAAATCCAGCAGGGCAAAGTGAGAGTTAATGTGGGTGCAGCACAGTGGAACATTGTCGGGACCACATAATAAAAACCTGTAGAATGGGATGGTTACTGTTATTATTATCATTTTACTTGCTGTTATGCTTCTCAACTGCCTTCCTCTTATTCTGTGTGTGTGTGTGTGTGTGTGTGTGTGTGTGTGTGCGTGTGCTGGTGACTCTCCTCAAGGTGTCTTCAATGCTAGGCAAGGACTCTGCCCCTGAGGTATATCTACTCCTGGGTGACATTTTTAAAGGCTTTCAAAGCTGAGCACCTGAAGTGTTTGCTTTCATATTGTAAGAGTAAAGACATAAAGAGAAGCAAAGAAGGACTTCAACTCTACTGTGAATCCTGCTACCCTTATGAACAGCTTCATAGGTCTGACTCTCACAGAGAGGATGACTTCTATGTCCAGACTGCATGTAAAATTCCAACGCAGAGTGAGTGATGAAAACATAATCTCCTACCAATGAGGAGGACACAAGAAATATCCCAAAATGTCAAGGACTGTGAAATGGAGGAGTTTTTTACATCATATTTTGAGTTCTTGAGCGAAGGGAATTATAACTAGTATCTCAGTAGTTTCCCGAAGGCTTGGTACTCCGGTCTTATCTGCATAATATTTCTTGTTCCTCTTATATAATAGGTAATCAATATGAACTTGTTAAGTGAATATTCCCTATTCAGTTCAAACTTGTATAATTATAGTAATAAATTTCTAAAGTAATCAGTCACCATTTCTTCCCTCCCTTCAGTGATTTTCTGTGCTCATCAATCTTGGCATTTCTCCCCGTGTCTTAAACACATCTTGACAAATTCTCTGGATGAAAAATAAAAAGCTCACTTAACCATAGGTTGTCTACATTATAAATTAAAATAATAAGTGCAGTGGTTTAAAAAGTGCAGTGTGTTTATTGGTACTAATCAATCTTCAACCTCGTTCTGCAGACAATAAAATCTACTTTTCACAATCTACCTCTTAATACTTCTCCAGGCCTTTGTATCCCCTCCTGACGTCAATACAAAAAGGATCAGTCAGGCTGTTAAATCAGTGGGGATTTAGAGCAATTGAGAAGAAACCCTGAGAAAGAAACTAAAACCTCCACACCCGCCCACCTGTGTTTTAACTGAAAAGCTTCCAAGAAGCAAATGATCAGAGCAAAAGTGGCTGAGTGAGAAGCAGAAAAAGAGGAGTTGTCTGTGGAATTGCTCCTAGAGTCAGAAATGGAACACGCACTTGACTCCTGTGTCAAAGTTCGGCTGCAGTATGGCGTGGCTTCGCTGAACAATTTTTCTCAATGAATCATACTTCGTGGTCCTAAGCAAAAATCATAAATGGTGAAAGGAAAAAAATCATGATATAAGAAGTTTTTCATTTTACTAAAATATGCTGATAGCGAGTTCAATCGATGGTAACTTTTGCAAACTCAACTACAGTTTAACACATTATCTCTGTCAATACAGTATACTTTCTAATCTGTTAGACCTCTTCGAAATAAAATATAATGAAATAATACCAAGGAAAGGAATGTTAACATTTCAGCAGTGCAGTTTCTTGGCCCAGATGGGAAAGCACTTGAGCTTAAAATGAACTGTAATGAACAAAGAAAAAAAGATGTTAAACCCTATGTATTTTACTCAATTCATAACCAAAGTTTCTTGATGTGTGCTTCTTAAAATGCTTCCAAGTCTCAGGATTTGCTGAAAAGGCACATTTTAGTAGAACTAAGAATTTCATTAATCCATAAGCAAATATATATATGGAATAGTTCAGTATGTCTGAAATCTTCCATGGGCGTGAAATAGAATACACAATGCTCTCCTGTGCTTTCTAAAGAATGAGTTCATCGTCCTTCAAGACGGTTGATGATCTACTCTGCTTTTTATGTTCCTCAAGAATGGAGATTTCACAAGCTCGTGAGCACCTACCTACTCAATGTTCATCTTTCCTTACTGTGTAGAAGTGATTCTCTTGCATTTGTAATGATCTTAGATTAACCTATTTATCCCAATGTGCCCTATGGGACTTGTAGACCAGAACAATCTATTTCAGGATGTATAGACTATCCATAAATATTCCATATGATATTAACACTTGAAAATAATGACATAATTTTAGAGATAGAAAAAGCTGTCAAAAACATACAGACATTTTCCATCTATCCTCCACTGACCATTACCAGCTTTCAAAAAATATTCATTTTCTGTCTAGAATTCTGTCACATTTGGTTGTCTCATCTTCCTCCCTTTCTCCTTCTCCCCTTTCATTCATTTCTTCTCTTCTTTCTTTTGCATTTGCATACAATCTGATAGTACAAGACAGTTCTGATTTATTTTTATTATCTTCAATTTAGAATCAATCAGTTCTCCTAGGAATTTTTTTGGTAGGTTTTACCAACCATGACTGGGGTACGAAGTGTGCCTTACTGTTCCTGCGGTATTAATGCTTCTGATCTCAGTATATGAGCTAGAATAATTTATATTTTATATTATTACTAAGTATAAAGTACTCAGACAAATCCATAACATCATAATGATACCTCCAATTCTAATCCAAAACCACAGGACTCTTTCTAGTTCTTATTTCCTTGGGTAATTTATCTTCCTTAAAATAAGTGATTTGATTTTTCTTATCTACAGTGTAGTCACCTTTTTGGTAAACCCTACCATAATCTGTAGTATTCCCTAATGGCTTTTAATACTCTTTTGGTAGCTATGACATTGTGTCTTTTGGTCCTGATATTGTTCATTTATGTTTTGTTCATTTTTTCATGATTGGTAAGGTTGTTAAATTTTATCACTTCTCTAAATATTTGCTTTCACATTAATTTTTCTATTATTTTGCTATATTTCTTCACTGACTTCTATTCATATCTCTTTTCCTTCTTTCTGGTTACTTTGGATTAAATTTGCTCTCCTATTTTGCAAGCATCTTATGGTGAGCACATTAAATGCTGGAAACCTTCATTCTTAACACTGATTGAGGTAAATGTCCTTCAAGCATTATTTTCCTAGCAACCTGCAAATTTTAATATGTTGTTTAATTTTCACTTATTACAATACATGAACAAAGCTTTAAAACTTCAGTTAAAAATTTTTCTTTGACTTGGGGGTTATTTAAAAGTGCTCTTTTTTCATTTCCAAATATGTCATTTCTTGCATTATCTTTCTATTACTGATTTCTAGCTAAATCATATTATTGTTTAAAAATATTCTTACACTTTCTATTCTTTCAATTTATTTGGTGATTTCATATGTCTCCCAAAATCCCCTATCTTAGCAAATGCTTCACTAACAAATTAAAAGAATTGGTACTCTGCTGTTGTTGAGTAGAGTGCTCCAGAGATGTGAGTTAGGTTCAGCTGGTTTAACGTGGTCTCTGAATCTTCACTGATTTGCTGCTAACTTGTTCTCCTGTTTCCTGAGGGTGCTGGTGTCCTCAGTTACTATGGTGAAATTCTCTAATTTTCCTTCCAATTTCTGGCATTTCAGTGTATTATTGTTCATTGCATATATTTTGAAGATTGTTCTGTACCACTGAAGAACTGATCCATTTTTGTTATGTAAATATCTGATACTATCCTTTCCTCTGAAGACTGCATTGTTCAAGTTTATCACAGCATTTTTGAGTTTTCTTTTGATGACTGTGTACAGGGTATTTCTTTGTGTATGATAAAGTAGGATTTTTTTAAAGATTTTTATTTATTTACTTGTTTTTGCAGTCTCAGAAATTGAACTCATAACATTGCACTTGCATGGCCAGCACCATGCCACTGAGAGAAATTGCTGCCCCTAAAGTAGGTTTCTTGTAAGCAAAATAGAGACTCGCTTTTTCATCCATTCAGACTCTTCACTTTCACGCTTTGTGTGATTGTCAGCATTTATCTGTGATTTTGTTCCTTCTTTTGTATCCCTTTTTGTGTCAACTAAACATTTTCACGATTCCATCTGATCTCGCGTTTTCTTAACATCTTTATTCCATCTCCCTCCAAATACCGCCTTCCATATAGTGTGTGTGACATGTTAGTGTTCTCAATTCTTACCTCCTAGTGTCTGTGCCACTGTTTCCACATAATTAATGTTAAGAGTAAATCAAATTTTTCATAATGTTTTGCTTTAGACACTTATCTTTTATGTTACTTAGAAGTTTGCCTTCCTGTTTTTTCTTCTCGTATATTTTATTTCATTGTTTAGATCTCAGTTTCAGTTTGATATAATTTTCCTTCGAGGTAAAACTACTTTCACATTTCTTGGAAAGTAGTACTGCTTCCGATGAATTTCTTTAGGTTCTGTTGCCTAAGAAAATATCTACTTGTCCTTCTTTCCTGAGAGTTAACCCTTTAAGGGTACAGAATTCAGACTTACTTTTTCTTTATTTTAATCTCCTTAAATTTGTTACTTTATTGCTGACTTCAAGTCTGCTGTATTTCTCATTCCCCTATATGCTATCTTTCTTTTGCTTCTGTCTGCCTTTAATTTTTTTCTTTGCTTTTTGTTCTGCTGAGTTTTGAGGGCAGTATGCCTATTTTTTTTTTTAAATTATTGCAGAAGTGGTTTGTTGTTTGGTGTTAATCTTCTGCTGTTTCTTCATTGTTTTAAATGCTCCTTTCACTCCTTCTGGAATTCCAATTACATATATGTCAGAGTATTTGGAATGGTGTATTCGCTTCTGAACATTCCTCTGACTCTTTTTTTTTTTTTAATTCTTAATTCTTATTCTTCGTCTTCCTTTAACATTTTTCTTTGCCCTTTATTTTTCTTTTTTGAGTAGATTTTATGGACTAATCTTCCAGTTCATATTTTTTTGCAGTGAAAGTGCTAACACCTAACATAAGTTCATGAAGTTCTTCTTCAGCTTTGTTATCATTTTGCGCTTTGTTTCCATTTTCAGCATTTCCATTACATTTTTATAGTTCCCTTTTCCCTGCTATAATTATTTATCTTGATATCTATATTTTACATTACAACCTTCATTATTTATTACTTTAAATTTCTAAGGAATATGTCATATTTTAATGTAATTCTGATCACTGCTCTGGTTCTTTGAAAATTGTTATTTTCTTGCCCTTTTGTATGCCCTATGCTTTTCTGTTTGGAAGTCAGTCATCTTGTGAAGGCACTAAGGATGACTTGGGTGAGTTAGATTTCATTGCTGAGACGAGGTGCACCTTTTCTTGGGAAAGGTCATTAATGTATGGGTTTAACTAACCTACATACAAGACCTGTGTGACTAGACACCACAAACTTCAGATGTCCACAGTTCAGTGTCTGCAGAGGAGTTGACTGACAGGTGATATGCCCGTGCCAGCCTCTGCCTCAGTTTCCCCACCATGTCGCTTCCCAGTGCGTGTTTTCTTTGTGTGCGTACATCCCTGTCGTTTTCCTTTCCAAGCAGTATTCTGCTGTTACTTGTTATTCAAAGCTGGTGTTTTTGAGGTTTTAAGATAGTCATGAGGGAAGGATGGAAGTAGTCTCTGTTTTTCCGGTTGAACCTCATGGTGAAGTACCACGTCTCGGATGTGTGGCCTTCTCTGTGATCCTGTGCTGGAAGCCAGCATGTGTTCCCCCTCCCTAAGGGTGGAGTTGCTTCTTCCACTCATTTTCACCAGTTTAAGTGAGCTTTCACCAGAGTCCTACTGTGGAGGCTGTTTGGTCTTCTCCCAGCAGGATAGTCATTTTGTTGTACAAATGAGATAAAAGCGAGAAGAGTCTTGTGGCATATCTCACCTTCCTTGTGTAACTGCTATTCTCCTTGACTTTTAGGCCACAATGAAGCTTTTCTTTAGACTCTTATTTTCTATGAACACCCTCTAGGTTCATGGGGGGAAGAACTTGCAAGAATTTCTGACAGAATTAATTTCTGAAGTCCTAGGGTATTTACACTTTTCTGCTGTTCCACATTCAGCCTTGGTCAAATACTGATTGTCTCTGCCTCAGATAATCAGGTACAAGGACTTCTATCCCTTCAAGTTTTGGTATAGTTGTCTGTTTTCACCTAGCTCTCTGATAAGCTCAAAGTAGTTTTTAAAATATAAAGTTAGTTACCATAATTCCTAGTCATTATTAAGTTAGTCACGACACTGTTTTAATGTATTACCTCCAAGGGCAAAAGTGCTTCTTTCATTCCACAATCAGACCTAATTCTTCTAGTTGACTTTTCTTTCATTAAAAAATCATCTCTATTCACTTTGAAATGAAAAAATACATATTAAGATTTGAAAAAAATTAGAAAGGAAAACATTTTCAGATGCTGACAGTAACTCTGTACATGGATGGAAAAAAATCAGTTTGGTTCAGCCTATTCTGAGCTGTCATTTACATATAAGATGGGGCTGGAGAAAAGGAGTGAAGGGTGAGATAAGAATGACCCTGGAATGAGGACCTGCAGAGGCTTCTCTTACACATGAGGCTGAGATGAAATTTCCAACAACGTCTTAGCCTCCACTCCCTGGCCTGTAGTAATATCGAAGGGCCGGGGATAGTAAGAAATGTTATTTCTAAGTATCTTCTCTTTTCTCTTTAGGGGAGCAAACATTTTCCAGACCATGAATTAATTTATTTTTTTCCTTTGGAAGAACATTTGTTTTCCATCTAATGGCACAAATGATGTTTAGTGTTGGGAACGTACAGTGAATGGTACTTCCTAAAGCAGTTCAGAGGATAGGATGCAGCAGAACATATGCATTTCCTGATGAGTAATAGTGAGGCAGCATTGCACATGAGGGTAGATAGTGCCTGAGCATGATGTATAACAACAGTTAAGAGACTAGCAGTGGAGTTATTAAGGTTTGGGAAGTTGTACTTCAGGATCTATCACATCTTCCTGCGACAGTCTCCACCAAGTTCAACAACCTCTTTAGCCTCTTCCTCTTAAAATGAGAATAATAATATCTCCTCACAGAGGAAATGCGAAAATTCAGCATGTTAAGTTGAACAGTAGAAACTGTTAAAACATGATTGTGTTTGGTCACCTTCTTATTGTGGTAACAGAATACTAGTGCAGAAAAGCTTCATGCTGCCTCTCAGTTTTGGTGATACTAGTCCAAGGCTGGTAGACTCATTGCTTTGTACCCCTGGAGGTGATGGATGACAGTAGGGTAGAACATGGGCAGAGAAAACTGCTCACTTCATGGACAGGAAGCAGAAGCCAGTGAGGAAGGGGCAGAGCCATGCTGCTCAGTGCACAAGCCTTACCTCTTAAAGTTTCCATCACTTCCCAAGAAAACCAAGTTTTTCCAGGCCTTGGAACATTTAATGTCCGGATAATAACAATGACCCTCAAAACTGTCATATTGTTCATACGGTTTAACTTCATGCACTATAAGTGCTCAACATTGCCCCCAAAAGTGGTAAAGTAGGTTGTCCTGTCCCAGATATATTCAAGTCCTAGCCTCCAGTACATGTAGATAAGGTGTGATTTGGAAATATGGTCTCTGCGGCTGCAGTCAAATTAATCCCAGAACTCTGGGAGGCTGAGACAAGAGGATAGAAAGTTTAGCCTCAGCCTGGGCAGCTGAGACTCTGTCTCCAGTTTAAAAACAACAACAGCAGCAAATGGTTCTGGAGGTATAGCTCTGTGTGCACAGATTAATGAGATTGGGAACCTGCATTTTTAGCACAGTAAAGCCACATGTTAACATACTTTTCTCAGATATTTTTGGTGACTCAGAGGAAGAAAAGAAACAGGAAGCAGAATTGGCAGAGATCATTGATTGAACCGTAATGAGGTCACTCAGCAAAGAAAGTAGGTCTACTTGGACAAAGTGGTTGACAGAGTTGTCTACACATTCTAATTTGGTTGAGGCAAACTCTGATAAGAATCATAATGGGACAAATCCTTGGAATATAGGGTGAGCTACAGGAACTGGGATCATGGTGCTTTTGATTTGCTGACTGAATGTTTGGAAATTGAGGAACTTTTTGTAGTTTAGGTAGTTGAGGGGTAAGTTATGGAAGAGGTCTACCAAAGGCAATGAAGAATTTCTTGAATTAAGAAGAAATCAAGAGCCATGTGTCTATTTTCCTGCTATTTCTTGACCTTGTATGAAGAATTCTCCCTTTCTTAGGCCTTGGAATTAGTTTTCTTTTAGGGTTTTGTGGTCAACTGTACAATTAGACTTTAGTGAATATCAATATACTTCTCAATCACCACGTTGGCCATCAGAACAAGAAAGAACCGAGTTTAAACCCCACTCTAACATTTACCCCCGAGTTACCTTGGATGAACTATTTTTACTCCTCTGATCTCAGTTTCTTCATGCATAAATCGTAATGTGTTCAGGAATCTGTATTAATCATGTGGACAGGTGTGAACTCGCAAATCTAACAACTTTGTCTCCAGTGCCTGAAGACCCACATGAAAAGCTGAACCCATTGACCTCTGATCATATCCAACATGGCAAATCACTCTTCTTTATTACATGCAAAACCCCTATTACTTTTAGGGCCTCAGTGATTCCAAACTCAAAATCTCAATTATGACTGATCTCTGTATTGTCAGTTTACCTTCTCTTTCCCAAGAGCTGGTGTAGAAATAAACATATGATCCAGCTCAGGCCAACTAAGTATAATAATTATCAGCTGAGAGATTTCTCAGAAAACCTTTTCCTGATGAAAAGAAAAAGCCAGGGGCCAAGGACACAGAGAGGCACTGCTCTAGGATGTGCAAGGCCATGGGGTTTTTCACAGGGTGGAAAAAGCCAAAGCAAATGGGGCCTTTTTTTCTTTCCTATCTCTTTTCTTCTTGACTAAGAGTCTGTCACATGGAAACATCGTGTTAGTGCTGTATCCGTTATTTTAAAACAATGACAAGGATCCAAAAAGGTACCTATTGACTCTGATATTGAGTGACTCTACTAAACACACCTAGATTTTGCATAATGGAAAATAACTAAGTACTTTTGATATTTAATTAATGGCAAGCAAAGGATTTGGTGCACGTGAGAAAGTATCCACACAGTAAGAACTGCGAACGCTTTGCTCCATTTTCCTTTAGTATCCTATATTCGATCGCACTATTTAATTCTTGATTTTCCACAACAAAAGCAGTCCTTTCTAGGAAACATTCTTTCTTGCTTCATAAACTGACCCCTCATCCACTCTGATCTGCAGCCCCCAAACATTAGAACCATTGTTATTGATTCCATTTGTGTCCATCTCTCACAGCCAGCCCAGCTGCAGGACATATTGGTCCTATCTTTAACCTGAGTCCGCTGTTCCTACTGACATTCAGCCTCTGGACCACCATTGTCTCTGGCTCTTCTCAGAAGAATCCACACATAATGGTTATAATGGTTGTTAAATCTCTGCTATCCCTGTTCCAAATTTTTCTCATCATGGCGGTTACAATGATCTTTTGAAATTGTAAATTAAATCATATGTCCTCTCTCCCACTCCTAAAATCTTTTCTATTATCCTTAAAATCCAAGGCCAAATCCTTGCCTCTGGCACCAGACTCCTCTCCCTCCTCCTCCTCCATGTACCACAGTCCCTCTCCTCTTCTTCCATTAGCCTCTTTGTTCTTTAGGCTCACACAACTTTTTTCTTGTCATAAGGAGTCTGAACTCACTCTGCCTGGTCTCTGAATCACTTGGCTGCTGGTCCACGAAACAGCTGTCCCTGGGTACAGAGATCTCTTCTCAAGAGTCGTCTCTTCAGAAAGGGGCTCCTGGCTTGGCCTGTGTATAACAGGAATCCCAGAGTTCTTTCCCTCCCTTGCTCCCACTCTCTTCTCTTCCCCATACCTCTGGATGCAGATAATCTGGTATCAGCTTATTTCCTTTCATTACTTTTTTCCTTTTGGATTGTTTAATGTTTGCCCCTCAGGGATTTGGTTTCAGAGCCTCCCCTCAAATAGTGGATGCCAACCTCTGTGGCTGCCCAAGGTATTTATTTATGGGACTGGATATTTGCACATAATCTACTCACATTTTAAAATCATCTCACATAACTTATAATACCTGATAGGATGTAAATGCTATGCAAATAGCTGCTAAACTGTTATTTAGAGAATAATGACAAGAAAAAGAAGACTGTACCTGTTCAGAATAGACACAATTGTTTTCCCAAATATTTTTGAATCCTTGGAAACAGAACCTGCTGGTGTAAAAAGACAGCTGTATATTTATCTCACCCAAGTTGAATATCAATTCCATGATATGAAGGATTTCTCCTTTCTGGTTGATAACACTGTATTTCAGCAGTTAAAATAGTCTGCAATGCATAACATCTGCTTAGTAAACAGTATTTGTGTGGATACAACTTCGTTTCATCTTCAGCTTCTCTATTCCATTGTTCAACAGAAAGATTTATATTTTATGGCACCCAATGAATATTTATTTGCTCCAACCTAGTTATTGAGTATATTTTACATGCAAAACTCTGTAAAGTATCCAGGATACACTGGTGAAGAAGAAATAATTAAAATCTTTTTTTTTCTATTGGTGTTGAAAAATAATCAGGAAAATTCTGCCCACTCTGTAAGCTGAGGGGCTTTGATTTCTGCTGATTTGCAAGGTGTGAATGCAGTTCAAATCCAGAACAGCTTTAATTTTTATGCTTGAAATACATGCACTTTCTTTTTTTTCAGTGTCAAAAGAATCAGTACATTTTCAACACTTGATGATCCTTATTATCATGAAATATTCTACAATTAACTAAAATATTTAGACAACATTCATTTGTAAGATCATAATACAAATTATTCTGTGTTTTAAAATGAAATATTGCCTAAGGCTAGTTCTTACCAGGAGTTCTGTGCTTTCACATTACGCATGCATTAATAGTTTTGTCTGAACTCGGCAACATTTTTAATCCTTGGCAATGTGTGTGTTTCTCTTACATTCATGAATCTCAATGATCTTTTCAGGTTGCTGATCTCGAGTCCACAGCTTCTTGTCTTTTTTTCATACTGTTTTTTGTTCCAGAGCCTTTTAACTCCTTATTTCCAAGATGGTAAATTTTTTCATCTAACCGCTTTCCTTTTGTAAAGGTCAATTTCTGTAGAGAAGAACAGACACTGGAGTGGAACCTCAAGCTTTGCCTTATTGACTTGCAAATAACCCAGAAGTTGAAATGTAGATGTCAATGGGCAGAACGCAAGGAATGTACAAAAATGGGAAGCAGTTTTATTGTATTAGTCTGTCCTTCCTCCCTTCCAACTCCGTATTATCTCCAGCGTAGCATGTAGAATAGCTGGCTGACATTGAATCTACACTGAATCAAAAGTTTTAAGCTCTACTCGACTCAGAGGGTGCGAGAAAATTCAACACGATTTATACTGAAGAATGAAAGGATATTTAGGTCATGGATAGATAAAATAATTCTATATAACATAGAAACCCAAAAGAAAATAAACTTATGAAGGTAATGATGAGTAAAGAAAGAAACAACTCAAAATATCAAAAAAGAAAACATCATCACAGCTGTACAAGAAAGAAAGAGATCAGATAGTGAGAGACAGGAGTTAGGACTCTATTAGGCAGTAAGGATAGCAGCCTCAAAATTGAGTCAGGAAGCCCAAAATGGAGTCTGCTGAGTCATTGCCCCTCATGAGTTTTTTACACACACACACACACACACACACACACACACACACACACACACACACACACACAATCAGCCAGGTGTTCTGAAACTGTCAGAGATTTTCTCAGAGCATAACTATACCATCACCAGGCAGGCCATTGGCTCAAGGATGCATGAGTCCTCTATGGACACTACACACATACTGCAAGGATTGGACTCCTGAAAAGTATGAAGTCTCCCATCGGGTGGGAATCATATTCCTTGCACAAGGGTCTGAGTTCTATTTCATTCATTGTTTCATTGCTCCTGTTCTAAACCTCTAGACCAGGACCCTCATGAGAATCCTCCTCAGGACCTACTTCCTGTTAGCAGGGGCTCTACTTCCTCACTTTTATATCTCTTACATAAATTTTCTCATATTCTGACTCCTTTATCCATAGTTTCATTCTTTGTTACCGTGGGGCACGAGCCTGGTGTTCAGGTAACAGTAGGACACTAGGTCTTTCAAAGATCTGAAAATATGAGAGAAAGTTTCATAGCTTCAGTGCTAGGAAAAAGATTGAGGTGTCTCGAAGTCAGAAGTCTTTGTAGGGAGTGATGTAAAGATCTTGGATGACAGAAACAGTCTAGTTAGAGGCCGGTCAAGTCCAAAGTTAGATTAGTGAGTTTGATGATGACAGTGAGGGTGAACACATCTGAGGTGCATCTAGACTGCGGTTGTGTGGAATGAATAAACAATTACACATTTTTCAAATTAAGTAGCTCAGAGTTATAGAGGAAGGAACATCAGTCTGTAACTTTATTAGCAAATGCCTACTCATTCTTTTTGACTCAGTTCGTGTGTGGCAGCTGGTAATTTCAGGGGAATCTAAAACAAATGTTACAAAGAACATCAGGTACAACTTTCACAGAAGTGGGCATATCTGAAGAAAACTCACAGCAAAGCAGAGGGTGAAATAACCTATCAAAAATGCTGATCATGATAATAAGAACTTACTATTGTGGAGTATCTTAGTAGGGAGGTTTAGTAAGTCAGGTAATATGTCCCCAACCAAAAATTATTTTTAGAGAAGACTCAGAGAGACGGAAGTGATGTTATATTCTGGGGATGGGGTATAAGTGACCAACAGAGTACTTGCCTAGCATGTGTAAGGAAGGTCCTGCGTTCAGTCCCTAGAACCAAATAAATTAAAAATTAAAAATTTAAAAAATGTGGCAGTTGTTCTGAAATTTTATGAACAGTTGGACTGTTGGGCTTGGCTTTTTATTTTATATCCTTTAGAAACTGTATATTTATACAGTATAGGGTAAGTACAGTGTAATTCCTTGCATTATCAAGGAATAAACTTGGCCATGAGGTTGCTTTGGTCAATGGAACATTAGTGGGGGGATGGGACATGTGGAGAGTCTTCTTTAAACATTCCTGGGTGATTTCAGTTCACTTTTTGCGTGGCTGTGATTTGTCATGAGAAGAGAACATATTACTCATTTTCACTTTTAGCCCTGCCTAAAAATGAAGACACATAGGTCGGATCTGATCCCATGTGTGGTCTATGTTGGCCCACGTATAACAAGCCTAGGTCAGCTAGAGACACACTTGTGAGACACATAGAAGATAATGTTTGTTATGATCCATGGAACTCTTGAAATTGTTGCTTTATAAATTTGACAGTTTCAACTTTTCAAGCACTCCTACATGTAGCATTTTCTGTTCTTTATGTATTCCCATGGTATTTTGAATCTCTCTCTATTATAGTACCTCTAAATTGGTAAGCACTCTTATTCTGACACCAAACTCCCCTCAAACACTAAAAGCAATTTTACTATATGGACATATCTTGAGGGTGTTTTTATTTCACCTGCCCTCACACCAACAAAAGCTATCCTAAAGTAAAAAACTGTGCTTTCAGAATTGCTTTCTACATATGAATATTCAAAGGAAAGGCTGTCAGATAGATTTGTAAATCAAACCCAGTCTGAGGTGTTTTGAAGCACTTATCTCTTAACCATTGCATACTGTTTTATTTCTGTCCTCAACAAGGGTTGAAATATTTGTTTTGTTTTAAGCTCCATTCTTAAGAACAGAAAATGAAAGCAAAGTCCTTTGGACTGAATATCTGGGTTGCCCCCAAATTGTTGAAATCCTGGTCCCTGAGAAGTCAGGGCTCTGGGGGTAACTAGCTAATGCAGATTGCATTCAAGTGGGATGACAGCCTATATCCAAGGAACCCCACAGACTTGTCTTGTTCTCTCTTCACTACAGCAAGAATCAAGCAGCTGCTGACTCCAAGAGCAGGTCCTCTCTGGAACCTAGCTGTACAAGCACTGTGACCTTAGACTCTCACTTCCATAACTGTGAGAAATGGATTTTCATTGTTTATTAGCTAGGCAGTCTATGGCGCTTTTGTTGTAGCAGCCTGAAATCACTAAGACAGTAGGAAAAGAGCTGAACTATATAATATAGTATGAAAAAGAATCGCATGGCATTCATAAAGTTAGTACCATCAGTTTAAGTGTTAAGTCAATGCTGCTCATTCTCATTTATTGGAGCCTATTAAAAGGCTAACGATTACTCTCTTCTGGCTCTATATTTGTATAATGTACTTTTATGTTGCTGAGTAAATTCTATGTAGATCTTAGCTTTTTCTCATATGAACTATTTTTGAATAGATAAAAAGCAACTATGAAACTAATTCTTAACTCAGAGGCTTAAATTACTCATGCAGCCAAATATCTGTGGCTATAAATACATGTGAAGATGAAAATGTGGAATTTGTCTGTACCATTTAAAAAACCAATTTTTATGCTAAGTCCTGAATGTATGATTTAAAAATTATCATAAAATTTGATTTATAACAGTTTTAGAGGCAGGTCTATTGGAGCATTAGCTATGAATCTTGTTTTATAATCACAGAAGGGTGATTCATCTTTATTTACATGGGACAGTTCAAGTCCACATTCGGGCCACAGCGTGGCTTTTTGTTCTGTGGTCATGGGTGCTGTGGCACATGGCCTACATGTCCTCCTTGGAACCATAGAGCTTTTTTTTGAGACTCACCCTCAACTAATGAAGACCTCTTCATCTTCTCCCTTAGGGGCAGGTCTTGCTCTTGGTAATATTAATCTTGCTTTCCTGAGACTCACTGTCCTCTGGCAGTTGCCAGCCTCATGTTCACAATGCTTCACCTCTTTTTAACACAGCTTTTTTTAAATCATAGTTTCATTAGGAAAACCCTAAAGGGTCACCTGGGCTCCATCAGTGTTTCAAAGTTCTCCCTTTGACCAGCAATACCATCTTCACAAACCCGTTTTTGCTGACCCCAACAGTATTTCACAAAAACTTAATATTAATCTCATCTCAGTATCTCTTTCCTACAAGATGAATGATGTCCAATATGTGCAGTTAGCAAAACCGCATTGATCTTAATTTAATTAGAGACTAGAAGAAACAAAAGGATAAAATGGTGGAGCCTTGCCCTTGAAGAGCTCACAGTTAGAATGAAGAAATGGACATGTAAATACATAAATACAATATACTGAGATAAAAAGTAGAAAAGAGGTAGGTAATTTATCCCTGCTTCATTCTAACAGTCACATGAAGAAACATCACTGATAAACATCCAGATTCATTACCTGTACCACGCAGTCAGAGCAGTCAGGCTCTGTGACAAGTTCTCAAGACAGGTGGCACATTTCTGGTCCTGGCTGAAACATTTCTAAACTGAGAGTCAATTTCCTATCTCCTTTTTATTTTTTCCCTATTATGCAAAATTGGACGCCTCAGGTTGAGCCTTCAACATGATACAGAGAGGAATAGTTGGACCACCAGAGTCACCAAAATTGTGGCTGTATGGTGGCATTGGCATAGAGAGAAAAAGCTAAAAGAGGGAGGATTGATACTGCCCTACACCCTCGCCCTTTCTGATGGACACATGGGCCTTTGTACCGTTTTGACAAAGGTGAGATGAGGGGAAAATTTCCCAGATCTATGATGCTTAAACTGAGTGGTTGCTGATTGGTTCCTATGTAGAGAAGAGAATCAGTATTCTAAGGAAAAGGAAATAGGTCAAGAATTAATTAGTCCTGATAGGTCAGGCACTAGACTATCATGAATAGACTGTCATGAATACTTCGTATTTGATCTTGTAATCTCAGCTGAGGGGCTTTAGTTTGGGAAAACTGAATGTGTATGCAGCCCATGTATGTGCGAGTAGCTAGTGAATGTCCTGCAAAATGTTCACAGTAGAATTCAGGTATGGGAGTACAGATGATTTAGGGACAGAGAAAATAGCTAGAAACTAGGTCAGTGAGCTGGAGCTTATGGCCCATAGGCAGTTTATTAAGCTTAGGGTAGTATTATGAAATTTCTTCTTACCCCATTGAATCTATTAATTTACTGTTCCACCCCAAATAGGAATCAGTGTCCTTTATAATTTCCTGGATAAAACTAAACTTCTATAATGTAGACCTAGAGGGAGTGTAAAATCTGGACATTTCTGACCACAGTAGTACAGAGACTCATGCTTGAAGAGTATATGACTTTGAATTCCTGCTTTATCAATAGCTAGCTGGCTGTCACTGCCACCATCTTTAAAATATGCATAATGGCTCTGCTTACTTGAAATATACAATGAGAAGATTAGGTGGATGAACACATGCAAACTATCCATACTTAAAGTAACGCTCAACGTGTGCTATGCTCAAGGTGCTGCAATGTGTGCCCACTGGTGGCTTAGCCTCTTCACCCTCTATCTGGTTTCTGTCATAACACTCTTAGATCCAGAGGGTAGATGTTACTTTCTGAAAGCCTTTCAGCTGATCGCCCATGCTCTCTCCCAATACCATGGGCTGTCATATATGCACCATATATGTGTATGTATATATGTGTGTATATATGTATGCATATATTCATGTGTAAATGGACTTCAGATTGTACTCAGAAGTGGAATGTAACTGAAGATTTTCAAATAGAGAAATGTTGTAATTTGCATGAGACTGAAGAATCATTCTGGATCCTCCACTGAAGATAGACTTCTTGGGAACATTAGCATAATCTATTGAAGAATAACTGAAGAAGTCTAATGGAGGAGAGATGCTGGATGTGTCGCCCAAGTGTAATTAGGAGACAGGCTTAAATACTGAATCAGTTCGAAGGTGAAAGCAAAGAATATTCTGATTAATAGAATTTGGGCATGCCAGGTAAGAAAGCTGGAATCAATATTTATTCTAAAATTTTGTCCTGAGAACTTAAAAGTATTAAGCTGTTGTCTACTGAGAAAGATAAATCTGTTGGGATAGCTTTTAGGGGGAAAAACCAAGAGTTATATTTCAGATTGTTACATTTTGAACATCAATTAGATATGTAATTGGTGGTTAGATAGGCAAGATTGGATTATTTTCTGATTTCTTAGTGGGAAGGGAAACACAATTGTCAACTGAACCTACAGTTCCTCAAATATAGGGCTCACATATCGGGGGCGTATTTCTATGAGTCCCCCAGTGAAGAGTAATTTCAGAAGCGCAAGGTCAAATACGCTGAGGAACTATCATCTTTGCATATTTGTTTAGCACTAAAAGAAAAACTTATGAAGCATATTTATTATTGCTGTTTTACAATTGTCTCCGAAAATTTCGAAATGTCTTAAGTCTTATTGTATTTTGCCGTTGTGACACCCCATGGCTTCTGGCCGAGTTGTGATTCTATAAGAAGAAGGGCAGACATTGTCTTGAGGATTGACATGGCCCATCTGCTTTGAAATAGTTGGTGGCATAACGAGCTGCTGTCAGATTTTCTCCTCACATTCTGATATACTGAAGCAGACAAAAACATTATTACTAAGAAGTGATCTTTGGAAAAACTCACTGATGTAGTAGCATGAGCATTCTTTAAACAAAATCAGCTTGAGAACAGGAAGTTTGCTAGATCACCCTTTTTCCCTAATGTCAGAGTATCAAAGTCTAACTAATGATGTGTATTCCCTTTAACAGTGAGGATAAAATTCATTGATAGTAGCATATTATAATAAAAAGATTACAACATCTGTTCCATGAAGATATATTTTCTATTCAAAAATGTTCACTTTTCAACATAGGCTCCAAATAGAAAATGAAGCAACTACAGACAAAAATAAGGGATTCTAGAAATTATTAACAAGTACAGCTTGCAGGAAGGAGCTACTTTAAACTGGTCTGGGATTTCTCTTGCTGCTGTTGTTTGAAATTTGATAATCTGTGTTATAATCTTTCAGGTAAAAGAGCTTAATGACTTCTATGCAGATGAACTGCCTGCATTTCAATTTAAAGTAATGGTGTGAGCCACTTCAGTCCATTACTTCCAGCTTCTATAGGTTTGCAGTGTTTGCATTAATGCCTACCAGCAAACATGAAAAGAACAAAGGCTTCTAATTAGTATAATGGGCTTGAATGAGATCGTAGCTTTTACCTCAAGGTTGAACACACTAAGTGATTAATAATATTGTTAGAACACACAAACATATGGTGTGTCCACAATGGCACCCTCAAGCAAATCTTACTGAGAGAAGAAAAATCCTTTTAGTAATATAGTGTCTTACCGATATGCAGTTACCAGGAAATCTCAGCAGAGTTTCATGTTTTCTATTTCAATAAGTCACAGATTTCTATATCACTAATCTAAACATCTTTTGTGTAACTGTAAGAAAACAGTAAAGTTGAAATTCCCAATCATTCAAAATAAACTTGTGATAATTCTATAAATCATATCAATTGAAAATACTCAGAAAAATGCAACAATTAGACTGTAAAAAGATAAGTGAACCTAATATCTGCAGTTGAGTCGAATAGTACATACAGATTCATATAATATACTCTGTTAAGTACTTTTTGCAAATGTTGAGTCAGTTTTCAGTTATTTTATACCTTAACACTTGAATATTTTGCAGATCACTACATATCCTGACATGAATAAAATACATAGATAAGGTGACCATCTATATTATACATCAAACTCATTGTACATTTTTCCCAGGGAGGTGAGTTAGCTTTTTGAATATACAGTAAATTTCTTTTTATTTCTTTTAATCAAAAGTATTTTCTTTTCCAATATATATATATAACTTTAAAGAGAAATATATAAGATTTGTTGCAGGTAAGAATTTTGTCTATCACCTAAAACCTATATTCATCTTGAATATAATGTTAGAAACTGAGACTTATTAGAAGCGTGTCCAATACATTTTTGTATGATTTAGGTCTAAAAATGACCCCTACATTCTCACATGTTAAGAGGCAGAGTTTCAGCAATGTGACTGGACTGAGGCAGTGCTATTCTCATCAAAGACAACAACTAATTGATGAGTTTGTAGCTGAAGGTGCTACTAGGAGATGGGGTCTGGTTGGGGGACAGGTCACTGGGAATGTCTTGACCCTAGAACCCTCCATCTTTCTTTGCTTCAAGGGTGCTGTATATTGAGCAAATTTTCTGCATCATGCCCTTCAGTACACAGTGTCCACCCTGAAGACAGCCAGCCCTGCCGCAACTGAACTCTCTAAAACAGTGAGTCAAAGTTACTTGTCCTCCTTTAAATCGCAGTTGTCAAACAGTTTGTACAGCAACAGAAAAGTTATTAATGCATATTTCTTTCAGTAAATTTCACATGAACCAAATTATGTTTCTAAATATTTTATTTTGATAATTATAATAGATATGCTATAAATAATTTTCACACCATATTGAAATAAATTGTACATAAATGGTCACACACAACAAAACTATTTCCAAGTATATTCTCTTAAACTGTGTGGTTAAAATGTATTTCTTCATGTATAGATAAAATAAATACTGTCCCTTAAAAATCTTAAAGAACAAAGGCAGGAGTAGCGGTACATGCCTATAATTCCAGCATGGAGAGGCTGAGGCAGGAAGATCACTGAAAGTTCAAGGCCAGCCTGAGCTATGTAGTGAGTTCAAGACCAGCCCGACATATATAATGAGATTCTGTCTCAAAATACTGCCCCCAAATCTTAAGGAACAGTATTTACCTTGTTTGGAAGCAAGGAACATTATAAACTGCTAGCAGTAGTATTTTTTATAAAAATTCATTATTTCCATTCTTACAATGAGAAAAGGCTGGACAAAGTAAAAACCAACTCACTTTCTTGGACTCAAAAGATAACTGATGCTGCCTCAAAAGAAGTGACAATTTCTTCCTGAGAGTCCCAGCCACGGTGTACTCACAATGTGCAGAAGTTGCTGAAGCCTTAAACTCTTAGAAAAAGCTAAAATTACAGTTTTGATGAATTGCTAGAAGATAAATGTGCTTTAGAACAAGAAGGGAAGACTCCTGGGGTCGATGGAGTTTTGAGACGGATGAAAGTGAGCAGCCATTTTCATGAAAGGGGTGAGCAGCCATTTTCACAGAATTCTTCTCAGGCAGGGAGAGGTGAGCGGCCTTCTCTATAACCAAGGCCTGCTTTCCTGTGGAAAAGGTATCACCAGAGTCCTAAATTTTATCCCTCACCTATAATCTGTCACCATACCAACACTTTATAATTGAAAGAACTTTAAGACGTGGGTTCTTTGTGAGGAGGAACACTTAGGGAAATATAATCAAGAAGAGAAGAAAACAGGAACATTAAAAGATTTTGAAATTTCTAATGTATATTAAACACGACACACAACCTAATTACAGTCTAAACTGAAATTAAACCTCAGCTCAACAATAGAAAAGAGCTATAAAATTTCCAAATATTCAGAAATTAAACAATATATTTATCAGAAACCAACTCAAGGATCAGTAAAAACATACTTCTAGCTGTAGCTTTCTGAGTCCCGGAGGCCTGACCTTAGGGACTATAGGTCCCTATTTCCTTAATCTCACACTTTCTTCCCTTACTCTGCTTCCTGGCTTCTGGGCAAAATGTTCTGCTCCTTCAAACCCTCTGCCGTTATGTTTCTGTGCTGGAATCAGTCAGTCATGAACTGAATCCACTCAAACCTTTCTACCTTTAACCAATATATGATGTGAAGAAAATATCTCACTTCATTTTATCCACAGAAAACATTTTCAGTGAGTGAAATGACAATGGTGTTTTAGAAAAAATGACCAGGGATGGTAATGTGACAAGAACTGAGGTGAATATACAAAAGAAAGTTGTCCTCTCATGTTTAATCAATGAACTCAAGAAGCTTAAAATTTAAAAATTATCACTTATAATAACTCCAAAGGAATTTTAGAAAGAAATGTTTTAGTTTGAATCTCACACGATCTGGATACAGAAAATCACGGAATACTGTGAAAAAAATAAGGATGTAAATGAATGGAGAGACTTTGCGTGTTTATGGAATGAGAGGACACACTGTTAACATGTCAGTACTCAGTTTGATCTACATATGCAATGCAGTCTCAGTGAGAATGAGATTGCTGAAACACAAGAAATGTTTCTAGAAAACAATTTTATGTGATACTGTATGCAGTTGCGAAAACACATAAAATTTGAAAGCATGACGAGAGAAACCTAATGTATGCAAAATTTGAGTTGGACAGAGAAAGAAGAAGAGGGGAAGGGGACATAAAATGTGTTAAGAGGCATTATGTACATGTACCAGTTTCCCACAATAAGTGTAATCAATATGTGCTACAAATATGTACTAATAAAAATTAAAATTAAAAAAGACTAATAAAAAATAAGGTGACATTTAAAAGAAGGAGTCAGCAACAGAATGCAGAATTGGCAAAATAATCTGTGTTATAGACATTAAGTGGCTCCATGGAACAAGGTAATAGGTAAAGTTCCTGACCTAAACAAATTTAGAAATGAATAGAGCATGTAAGATTGAAGACTAGGTGGTTGTGGTGGTACAGAACTGTAATCCCAGAACTACTGGAAGCTGTAGGAGGAGGATTACAAGTTCAAGTCTAGCCTTGGAAACTTATTCACTTAGGGAGACTTTTGCAAGAAAATGTGCAGTAGCCTCCTGGGTGTAGCCCCATACAAAGGTCCAGGGTTCAATCTCCAGTACCACACGCACACTCACACACATACACACACACACACTCGCACACAGATTGAAGAACTGCATATGATTTCTGTTCAGTCATTAGCAAGGTGTGTCCTAATAGGCTATTGAGTAGAAGTTCTAAAAAGATAGTGCATATATACTGGAAGCAAAATATTAAGTGAGTGGGTGGCAAATGATGGGAGCCAGGTTTGTCACTGTTGGAGTGAGAAGTCACAAAGAAACAAAGAGAGAAAGCTAAATGACCCACTTGGTAACAGATTAGAATTGAAGACATCAGTATAAACACATATTTCGCTTTCTATAGGTGCAGATAACTAAATGTCCAAGAAGTAGTTAGATAAGTGTCTGTACTAAGGCTAACTTCTAAGGTACATTCTCGCTCCGATGTCTTAGAGAGTCTCATACTAAGAATAACTGAAGAGCAAGAAGTGAACTCAGTTATTCACATTTCAGTTGCTATAATCATTCTCAAATAAAAGGAAATGTAGTTGCTTCTGGGATTTGGACAAGAAATAGGCCAGAAAAGCCTGGAGCATTTTGTACTGCCAAAAACTAAAGCCACTCTGAAAAGATATTTTTTTACATTGATGAATCTATGTCTTTAGAAAGAGTTTATAATTGTGAAAGTTGGAAAAATTTGAGAAATGTGTGTGTTATTTTATAAATAAAATTATAGCTCAAAGGACAAAATCCTAAGAAGCTATATTACTATAAATGATTAAATAAATAACAGCAGCTGTCCATTGTAGAAGACTTCTAAACAACCTATGAAGATATTCTGCTTATCAGAAATAGAATATGTTTCACTATTTTCCAAATGTGAGCTGCACATTGTGACTTCCTTGTCAAGAGTAAACTATGGAAGAAGGAAAAGAAAAATGTTCAAGACTGAGAATGTAGCCCAAGGACAGAGCACTTGTTTAGTATGCATGAGGCCCTGAGTTTGATACTTAGCACTGTAAAGACAACCAACTAGCCAATCAGTCAACTAGTCAACAGTCAACTGACCAATTAACCCACAAATAAAAAACTATATAACTTTTCAGTAGAACTCTAATGAATACTTCAGCACAATTAAAGACAACAGTTATAGACCAGATCAATTTGTATTTGTTTCACTATGAAAAGATGATAATGTAATTTCCTTCTGTTATTTTTCTCTCCAAGTCTCCTAAATCCAGTTTGATCACAAGAAAATCATCAGCTAAATTCCAACAGAGACACAGATTCTCTGAATCCTCAAAGCTTTTAAGTTTATCAAAAATAAGGACAATCTGAGTAATTACCATAGTCAAGAAGTACTTACGGGGCCATTTAATCAAAAAGATGCCATATCCTAGACAGAGTCCTGAATCACAAAAGAATATCAGATAAAAATTGAAGACATTAGGGTAAAGTATGATCTTCATTATTACTGTAGAAAATTCCTGTTCACTTCCAACAGACTTCTCTCCAGACTCTCCCCTCTCCTGAATAGTACATTCATCTAGTTGAGATGCAGCTTTGGAGGAAACCGATCATTCTCGGAGACAATGAAATCTCAATAAGTTGGACTGTGAAGCTGACCATCTCCTTGAATAGTACATATTAAACTTGGTTTATTTTTTTCTTGATGATATATAGTTTTTTGTTATATAAGCTTCATATAATTTTCTAGGATCTGTTATCCTAACTCCAATGATTCTAAAGAAAGGGAAAAAGAACAGCACCTATTTTTGTAAAAGCATTCACACATATGCAAGCAAAGGTGAGAGAATATTCTCCAGTGGACCCTGAATTTGTTATGCAGTTGGTTTAACTTGATCTCGCTGCTATTTTGCACGGTAACATGACTCCTCACTCACTATCTGGCTTTCAGGTGAACTGTGGAGTCTGACCCAACACCTCTTAGAATGTTTAGTCTTAGAACTAATTCCTCATTGGAACAATGGCTGCAAACTTCTGGATCCTACTATGGAAACTTCAACAGCCCTCAGTACTCACTTGGCTTAGAAGGAGCATCACTGGTGATTCCGCACTGGTGGATTCTTCTTTTCCTTTTCCATAAGGAACTCTGTTAAGATAACAATACAGCGCAATCAGTTCAAATACTGCTCATGAAGATGACGCTTATTGATTACGTTGTATAAAACAATTCTCACAAGTAGCTGGAGTAACTGTATAACCATTTTTTCCTGTTTATAAAACCACTTACTACCGCTGGGTTCACAAACCTTATTTGTTTACTTCCTTTATACATGTCATCTCTCTGAATAAATTTTAGTAAAAGTAGGCACTTTGCCTCTTGAGGTTTGTGTTCTAAACTCCATACCTGCAATAATGCCTAGTCAGTGACTCTTTGTTGAATAAATGAAGATTGACTTTTCTAAGGTTTGGGTGTGCTTCTTTGTTTTTGAAAAAAATTTTGTAAGTCACTTTGCTTTGTTTGATCAACTCCTTCTACTCTCAGAGTAGTTAAAAGCTCCTAATAAATTTGGCTTGTATTAACCCTGATTGAGGGTCTGAAATGAGCTTCAGTGAAGAAGTACTTGAACTTTCTGTACAAACTTTAATGACAACAATGTTAGCCACTCAAAAGCCTTAACACATGTTGATCATGTTTTGAAAATTATATACAAAGTTGCCAAATTGCTGTGCTATAAATAAAAAAATGGTAACTGTTGTATTAATTTAATCTAAAATAAAACATACTTTGTACAGGAAGTATTTTTAGAAGAAAAAATATGTTACAACTTCCAAAGCCAAAACATACTTTAAAATTTTTTTAAATATTCTTGATCTTAAAGTCATAGATTCCCACTTCTGTTCTTTAGAGTAGAAAATAAGAGGGATTAGATTAATATTGACAAATGTCACTAATTTTATTTTCCATCAGTGTTATCAAATCATTAATAATATGCTCATATTGACAGAAACCACATGATAACAAACTTTTCCTGAGGCTACATTGCCCCTACAAAAATAGTTTCAACTGGTGAAACTGTCACTCAATTTAGAAGAGTGTGAAATGCAAATCCCTTTTGGCAATAGCAAGTTTTTCACTAATAACCATGACTGATCACTGTAAAGTTCTTTCCTCTCTTTGTACAGTGCTGTGCAGCTCAAGGTAGTATCACAAGGTCAGGATGAATATAAAACCCATCTTTAGTCAAAATACATTAACAAAGCCGATGGGAACATTCTGAAATAGCCCAACAATGGAACTCTCCAAATGTCAGAACCATCTTAACGATATGAGAGCACTGATTGTTCTCACACAAATCAAATGTATAACAAAAGAAATAAAATTACGCTTAGCTTCTCCACACACCTACTTATTTCATAAAGTTTATACTGTCAGGAGCTTGAACTTTCAGTTTTGTTTTCTCTTTTCCTTGCTTCTTTAGGTTTTTAAAATGTTTAAAAATATTTTTTAAATTGATTTTATTGGCACATTCTGTATATATATTATAATCACAATAGACCTTGAAAACTAACTCTTTCAGGTCTTTTCTTTTTGGAAGTTTCCACATTTGACCATTCCCATAAATGCAAATTTCCTTCCATGAAACTTGATTGGATAAACAATGAACATTTCTTAGGTGAATTCCTTTTCATATAAATGTCTCTTTTGGTTTATAACAGAAAAAGAATAAAATAAATCAAATGTGCTCACTCACACAGCATCTGTTTACTTCACTTGGGTCTTCTATAAGGATGAGATGATCCAAGACAGCAATATGCCTTTCTGTTAATTACTTCCCATAATCATCTTCACGCACTCACTCAAACCTTGGGTCTGAAAAAGTCAGAGGATGTTTATAAGCCCAAGCATATTTTAAGTCCCAACATGTGCACCCTAGGAAAGTATAAAATGAGAAGTGGTCATGTGGAAACCGACATCAACGCATAATGTGAAATGCACATAAGTATGGTTAATATCTGTGCCAAGTGTCACTCTAAGAGCATTCATTTTTATTTACAGTCTGTTGCCCACTGCTTGTGAATTTGTGCTATGCTGTTGAGAGGCAACTGTCCACAGACTAGACTGTAACTTACCATTTCCTATGCCTCTTATCTGCTTGCCCAACTTGGCTTGGGAACTATTGTGTCACTAGTTTTCACATGAGCAGCTATAATATGAGTCTTTTCTAAGATCAAAGATTTTAGAAAGTGGGCAGGGGATTTAGCTCAGCGGTTCTAGCTCCTGCCTTGCAAGCACAAGGTCTGAGGTTCGATCTCTGGTAACCACATACAACAATGTTGGATGTGGTGACTCATGCCCACAGCAATTAGTATCACTCACCACAATGCCAGGCATGGTGGCTCACTTTTGTAAACCCAGCACTCAGAAGGCAGAGACAGAAGGATTTTAGAGTTCAAGGCTGAGTTCAGTGCCAGCCTGAACTGCAGAGTGAGACCCTATCTCAAAACACTAAGAAAAGAAAAGATTTTAGAAAGTACTTGGTGGGTAAAAGTTGATAAATACTAAAGGGTGGTATGAATGGCCTTACAAAATCATGAGATTCTGGATGATGCACTGTCAGCCACCAGGAACAACCTGAATGTAAAGTTACTTAGGGAAAAAATAGACTATTGTGCTTAAAACAATGTGACTCAGACATTTGTTTCCTACAGTTGCTGGTGCCAACTGAATTTATCTTCTTTTCCATATAGTTTTGGGCTTCCTCTGTGGTTCATATCTCACTCATTCTGTAATACCATGTACCTGACTATTTTTTCAGTGAAAAAATATTTGACAATAGCCTCTACTCATTTTTCTTTTCTCTGATATTTTATGTCCTGTCCATACCAATGATTCCTAAAACTGGAAAGACATTAAAGTTGTTTTAAGGAAATTTTACAAAACTACTTAAATCTCAGTAGACCTGGTAATTTAGATTTTTTGGTGATGCTGATAGCAAGAATTCGCATTGATTTAAGCTCTTCCAGGGTTTGAAAACTGTATAAGATATTTTAAGATCTTCCTATTTCACTGTCTCTTTCACTGTTGTTTAGGAGTCTCATGGGTCATAAGTGAAAGATCACCCTTGCCATTCACCCTTGGCCACTGGTACACAGAGCTGCCCATCTGCAAAACAAGGCTGCTCAAACTGTGCTTACTACAGCTCTCAAGAGTGGGTGTCTCCTCCTCACTGCAGGCCAGGCTTTCCAAAGATGAGTCTTCCACATTTTATAGATCAAACCATCTCATACCTGCCTGAAAATCTGGTGATGAACAATAAATTTTCAAGTGTAATTGTTTTAAATAGAAGATAGGTTGATTATGAACTTATGGTTATCCTCTCTCAGTTACCTGAAAATCTTAACTTATGTAGTTAATTTTATGCCTCTCAGTCTGCTCAGTGTGTGTGTGTGTGTGTGTGTGTGTGTGTTTCTTCAGATCTCAAAGTTTCAAGGAGCGTACAAAAGAAGGAAGATTTTCCTCTTGGCTCTCAGAGAGGGGTTATTTTTCACTAGAGTGTACTATGGGTACCGTGATGGAAAGAGCTTTTAGCACCTTAAGTTCAGAGAGTAAGACCAGAAGATCAGTATTGGAGAGATACCACAGCCTTTCCTATCTTTCTCTCAATAGGCAGCTAACTCCTGTTTTCTTTATCTTTCCTGTCTCCTGTCAAAACCAGACATAGATTCCTCCTGGGTACTTGAGTATATCATATTTAAACTCCAAAGAGATACATAACAGTTGTGTCTACATAAACAGAAGGTTAATAATTAACTTTATATTATACTTTAATGCCAGTGATTTTTGCATTATATTGTCTCCACTTTTATCGACATCATTAAATATTTTAAATTGTAAAAAATATATGATTTAAGATAAATACAATAGTTATTTAATATGTCTATATATTAATAAAGATGTTAATATTAAAGAATAATAAAGACTTTAATATTATAAATTATTGTGTGCCACCATGAGATATGAGTAGATTCTTAGTCATAGTTAAATCCTACCATTTCTGTATTGCCATAAGGCATATATAACATATGGGTGCAATCTTAGGAAAATTTCATTTATTTTTATTAGCTGTTAGTGGGCTTCACTTGCAAATTATCTGAAAATATTAATGCTTTTATATTTTAATATTAAAGCTTCTTTTTATCTATGCTTTATGCCCAAGTGAGTTTCATTTCTAACTGAACTTGTTAGGGTGTTTCATATGTCCACTATTTTCATTTCATTTCATCAGCTTTGTAAGATCTTTAAAGATGCGATGACTAAAAGTTAGTTTAAAATCAGGTAGATTGGTTTATCTTTCCCAGTTCCAGAAACTCCTGAGGTCTAGCAATAGTAATTAAGGCTCCATTTTCTGTGCTAACATCCTTACCAGAGACAAATTTTCATGTAAGCAATCCTACTTTTATGGAAATGATTAGTTTCATCAAGTGAGAAAAGACTAAAAAGCAAACCATGTTTTTGCCTAAGCTCTTGAAAAAAAATTACTAATTAGGCTTTTATATGTTATGTTATAGAGGTGTTTATGTAAGTTTCACAATTATTTGCATTTATTCAATGAAGAAATTGATGTAGGTTGAATGAAGGAGTCTCTTTTAGTCAAGAACACCACATACCAAATATCATTTTATATACTTTCAGCTACTTATAATTCATCCACTGACAGATTGGGTGCCATTTGGCTAAATACATTGGTTTTCTTATCTGTTATATGTACTATAACTACTGGAAGGAGGAACAATTCTAATGAACAGTGTAAAGCACCTATCATAGTGACAAATTGAAAGAAAATCTCAATGCCCAAATTATTATCTTCCATTTTCACATTGGAAGAAAGTAGGGGCCGAGGGTATAGCTCAGTGGTTCCAGTGCCTGTCTTGCAAGTGCAAGGACCCGGGTTCAATCCCTGGTTAACCATATACAATACTGGGTGTGGAGACTCACCCCAGCACCAACCAGTACCACATACCACAGTGCCGGGCGTGGTGGCTCACGCCTGTAATCCCAGCACTCGAGAGGCAGAGGCAGGAGGATTGCTGTGATGTGAGTCTGAGGCTGAGCTCAAGACCAGCCTGAACCACAAAGTGAGGCCCTGTCTTAAAAAAAAAGAAAGTAATTACCCAATTTTATAACTAAAGTGTCCCAATTTTGTAACTAAAGTTCCGTTCCATTAAAACAGATATCATTTACATAACTGTACTTGTTGAATTTAAGACATTTCATTACATTTCCTAACTGGCATATTTAATTATTGCTCAGAAATTTACTGCTTTCTCTGTCCCTCCAAGGCAGCAAAATTGATAAATTATCCATGCTTGAATAAACCCAGGGAGAATTTTCCATTGTGGTTTAAGGATAGCCTGTGATAACAGGTATTGTTTGATGCTCCTGTTAATCTCTATTTGTCCTGGAAAATACTAAAGCACAGCTTTGGAGAGAAAAAGGCAGATCCCACGTAACTCTAGTAAAGTGAAATATTAGCCACATATCTGAGTAGAAATAAAAATTAGCTACACGTCTCCCTTCAGATTGGAGAGACTTGTCTCCAATGTGCTATTAAAAATGGGGAGAAAATCAAAGAATGCCTTTCTACTTAAAAAGTTCAAAAATATTTTCAGATAGAAACAGAAGCATGTGAAGTTGAGAGCAGAAGTACAACTCTTGCATATATCACTGGTTCTCTATGAAAATAAAGGATGAAAAAAATGTAATATTCAATGTCTTGTTTGGCTGCCTAATAAACAATTATTACATAGGGTGGTTGTGAAGCTTACACACGTAAATGCACATAAAAGTGCTTTCAAACCATGATTAATAATTCATACAACAGGGAGCTGAAATATGGATAAAGAGATTTTTACGAACTAAAAAAAGACCTGTAAAACTTTTAATGAATATGCAGAAGTCTCAAGTAGTGGACTTGAAACGAAATCTCTATTCCCACTCAGAATTTTTATATCAATTTTAACCCAGAAGAATAAGCTAAATAGCTGATCCTTTTTATGGCTGGATGGTCACAAAAATTCAGTATTGTTTTTTAATGTGATACCGCCTTCCTATTTTTTGCCTATTTCTTAAGATTCTGCTGGAGGCCAACTCAAAAGAAATGGGACAGTTCAAGTGTTTGCAACAGTGTGGCATTTTGTTTTGCAATTCAAAGACAAGTATGTCTTTATCTTTCCAACTACCCAGCTTTTATTTCTGCCAAAGAGTGGTAGAAGTGAAAAGGAAAATATTTGTGGGAAAATGGGTGAAAAATAATGAGAAATGTAACAGACGCAGATGGTATTGCTCAAGTCAGAACTTTCTTAATTTGGGAATTTCAAAGCCATTTCAGGGTTACCTTACGGGGTGGTAGTTCCCTGGGCTGAGGCTAGACTCGGGTTTGTAGAAGCAGAAATGTGATTCTGTCAGTGTCACCCTAAGGAAATGGGCTTCTGGGAACTGATTCATGGAACTAAGCACAACCCTTGGATACTGACCAGAAAGTCACAGAATTCAGTGGGAAGAAAAGCAGGAGTGTCCAGTCTGCTCAGCAGCTATGTCAGCTGCTCAAGATATTGCTCCCCTCTGGAAGCCAAGCTGTGAGCAAAGTTAAGTTATTTTGGCATGCTGCTTAAGAGCATGGGGCAGGAACAAGGGAAGCTCAGTTCAGTTCAGTTTTGGCTTGTACCATATTCCAAATATTGCTGAGCAACAGATACACAAAGATCAGTACGATAACACACTGTAAGCAGGAAGTTCAGTTCATCCGGTAAACAGCTAATCTACTTAAACCAAATGGCTAGAGAGATGCAGAGGCAGTCGGGAAAGCTCCCTGACATGCATGTCTTGCTGAGCATAACCTTGAGGAGTGCACTGCTCCCTGGCCTTTTCTTTGTAGGAGTCTTTCCTGTCTCTCTGCTATGCAGTTGACCTGAGATGAGAAGATATCTTCCACCATGCTTTTCTATGTGATATTTCAGTTTTGGAACCCACTGACCACAGACTAAAACCCCTGAGACCATGAGACTATAAAAATAGACTCTTGAGGTTGTGTCTTGTATTTTTCTCCAGCAGCAGAAAGTAACCAATGCAGTGGTAAATAGAAATGTAAATATATTTTACATCAATCGAAGTTATTAGTTGTAAATAGTAGAAACTAACTGAATTTTCTTTCTGTAAAAGCAAGAGTTTACTCAATAACAGGTTGTTTGTGAAATCATCAGAAAGCAGTTGGGGGCCATACGAAAAGGAAAAACACCCAGAATCACATAGGAGAACCAGCCCAAAGAGAACAAAAGTGCCACCATCTCTGGCAGTAAACACTGTGCCTGGCCTTGACTAGATCCACTGACATGGGTCCCCCAGCAGCTGTCTCCCCCGCCAGTCCTCTGTCATCGTGACTTTAGGTATTTGAGATATTTCTAATCATGATTCTCAGAGATCTCTTCACAGTCCTTGCAACATCTACCTGGTAGAGCAAACTGAGTCATCCGAACGAGGCTGCCTACACATTACCTAACATTAATCTACTGCTTTTTTTAAAGGAGTGAAGCATTCTTTCTATTCTGCATGTCTAGGGGCTATAGCTTTATCTGATTGATCAATTTTCTCAGCTTCCTAACCAATAAGTATGAAGAATAAGGTGACAAAGGCAGGTGTGTTTTGTTGTAATGAGTTTAATTTCAGAAACTGAAATTCATTAATTCCATTCAGAACTGACCAGAACCAGTGGACCTGTGTCATGATACTTCAGCCTATGAGACTGGAGCAATTGTGGAGGCTGAGTATTCTGTCAAATACTTGGACAGTATGCACTCTTCTCTGCACTGTATTGAAAATTCACTGAAAAAAATCTTAGAATTGTTTTCTGAACAGTATATAGATACCACCTTTTCCTGATAGCACCTTCTTTATCCATACAAATAAATAATAACAAGACAGATTGTTTCTCTCAAAGTCCATCACCTTCCAGGAATAAGATGAAACCCAAGCCCTTTGCATGAGCTAAGTGCTTCCCATTTCTCCTCTGACCCACTAGTATAAGAAACGCACTTCGCCTTGGATGTGTAAACTGCATCAGGACACTAATGAGTGAGCGAGATGGAACGGGGTAATTACCTTTGGGACTGCAACTGTTTTGACGCCACCCATGTCAGGCCAGACAATTGCTGTTATAGCCACATACTGTGGCTATTGTTAGGAATTCTGACTGTCTGCCTTTAGCGACTGGGAATATGAAAACAAAGATCATTCCAACTAAAACAATAGTCAAAGTAACCTTTCCGGTTGAACTGTTGTTTGCGCTAATGAAATGGTTCTACATACTACTTGTATTTCCAACCATTTCAACTTGTGTTTTTCTCAGAATCTTATACATCTTTAATATAAAATATTTTAAGAAATCAGACTACTTGGCAGTTTTCATAGCTCTCTGGCCTCATCTATTTATCCTAAAGGCCATAGGAGAATATTGAGGGCCAGGAGCAGGAGGGATCTCGCTGATCTGTGGGATCAGGTGCAGGGCTTCCTCGAGGGTAATGCTCCTTCGGACCACAGACGGCACCTGCCTGGAAGCCACTGGGTGCCTGTCAGGAACACAGTGATGCCCTTCTGTGTCCCCACCAGCCTTTCACAAAGACTTGGGTGTTGAACTTAACAGCAAACCTGCTTTAGCTTTGCTGGAACATGCTATTTTGAGAAAATACTCAAAGGCCCTTCCTGTCATAAAACACTGGATAGAGGAAAGCTAAGAAAAGTCCAACCTTAATTTCATGAATTTGCACTTGCAAAAACACAAATCTATAGCAAAATTAAGAAGACTTGAGAATTTGGCTCTAAGCAAAATTCCACTCCTGGAATGGAGGGATTGAATGCAGATTTCTGCTGTGGGCAAAACCTCACTATTATTTCTAGACAATGGGGCTTTCTGTAGTGAGCACGGTGGCACCCTGCACATAGAGTGGCCATGAGCCAGTTCCGTTTTCAGTGGACTTGCCAGGTTGGCTAAGGGAGAGAGTATTTTCATACAGACTGGTAACATGTCTGGTAAAACTTAAGGGAAATCAATCCAGTTAACTTTTCTAAAAGAAAAAGTGAATGATGGTCCAAATACTGAGAGAAAATATGTTAAACTATTTCCAAGGGGTACAGTAGAGACCCAACTCTTTAAATTTAGAGAACTAATATCCATTAAGTTTTCCATTTTTGAAAATGTTCTCAGTGTGATTTATATCAGCATTTTAAAAACTGTTATTGTTCTGTGAATCACCTGAGGGCCTTGTTCAAATGAAGTTTCTAATCCGAAGTTTTGGTTGAGACCACACATTGAAGCAAACTTTACAGGAGCTGGAAGCTGCTGGCCTCCCCTCCACACTTTAAAGGTAAAGGTTTAGATGGCCATATGATAATCCAACTAAGCATTGGGTTTCCCAATGCTCATGCATTTGATTAGAGTACAGTTAGCTGGCTGGGGTGGTACACATCTGTAATCCCAGCACTGGAGAGTCATGCTTGTTCCAGGCCAGCCTGGGCCGGCCACACACAGAGTCCCTGTCTCAAACTTTTTTTAAAAAAGTACAGCAGATAAAATAGAATAAAACCAACAATTGTACCTAGAAGACTTGGAATTCTACTTTATTAAAAAAAAAAAAAAAAAGCAGATACCCACACTATTGTAGTTGTATTTTCGGAACATAACACTGAATGAAAAAAGCTAGTCCCAAAAGCTATGTATTATTTGACACTATATTTGTAATATTTTTGGAATATTACATTTCATAAGTGGAGCTGATTGGTGGTTGTTGGGAGAGGATGTGGATGAGGGAGTGGGGAGGAAATGGCTACGATTCCATGCAGGTATAAAATTAGAAGATGAAAACACAAATAAGGAGGGAGATCGGACAATAGCACAATCTCTCGTCCCTAAGGATGACAAAGTACCATTCAGATTTCTGCCTCTGTTAAGTGACTATGTTATCTCTAAATCAACAGTAAGTTTCTAGTTCACTTTTTTTACCCTTTGACTTAATACAATCCACATGATTTATTGGACTCTATTGCAATGTAAAATTTTCCTATTTATTTAGGCTAAAAACAAATAAAATTTATTTAAAGCCAACCAACATAGTCCTCTGAATTATATCTGAACTCTAAATCTAGAAAATATTTAAAAAATTTTAAGGATATTTTAAAATCAAGTAATAATTAGTTTTACAATGTCATATAGAAACCTCCATAGGAAATTAGGGCCTGATATAGTAGCATACAGCTTGTATTTTCTGACACTGCGGTGATCTCTCAAAAACAGAGAAAAGATAAAGAAAGACCCCTCCTTAGAAAAATGTGTCAGATAACGTTTACTATCTCACATCTTTTCTTGCAAGTCATTGCTGTGACTGTTGTGTTTTGTTTTGTTTTTTTTTTTTTCCTTCAGTCCATCTTCCAGCTGCCACAGTGGAAAATGTGCTGCTTGAACCACAGATATTTCCCTGCTTCCTTCTCTCAGTACAACATCTGCTTTGGTAGCAGTATTTCTCCCTGGGGGTTTAGCCTTTGCCAGTCAACCTGTCTGAGATAGGGTCCATTTACTTGTTCAAATCTATTGTCACTAGTTCCTCTTAATGTTCTCTATAACAGAAGTTTGACTTTAATACACAATATAAATAGACACCTTTGTCATTTGTATTAGACAAAGGGAGGTGAGTGGGATTTTTTTAGTTGATTTTACTGTTACATTTTATATATACATTATGATCATCCTGGTTCTCACTTTTCTCATTCCCCTGCCCTTCCTACAATACCCCATCCCTTACATGCATAAGCTTTTTTTCCCTTTCTGTTTACCATCAAGTTTTCACTTTCCCTTCTTTACTTACCCCTATCCCCCTTTTTCCTTTTCCTTTTCCTTTCAAATATTTTCTTCTTATTTCACAATATCTATCATACATTTTGGAACTCTTTTACACCTTCAGTTTCTCATACCAGGGAAATGGTATGGTATTTACACATCTGTGCCCTGTTTATTTCACTTAGGAGTATGTCCTCAAAGTATCTCCATTTGAGTGTAAATGACTGAAATTTATCATTCTTTATGGCAGAGTCGTGCTCCATTTTATTAAAAGGAGAGGAGTATTTGTGTTCCTAGCTCCTTCCCTTGGGAATCCCTACCAGTGGGATTGCTGTGTGCTGATGATCTTAACACTATACCTCTCATCCGATGACTCTGTCTTCAGCTTCAATACTCACTCCCTCCATCTCTCCCTCTAGGGAACAGTGAGCGTGGCGGCCACACTCTCCCCAGCCCCCTGCCACTTCTCTATTGCCTCTGATTTTCTTCACCAAGAACACTGTACATAATGGCTTCATCAGATCTTCTTTGTTTATTTTGTGTAAGTCACTTGCTTCTGAATATTACAGAGCAGAGTTTAGTTTTGCTTGTTTGGTTTTTGCTAGATATTTATTTTCCTAACTTTTGTTGCAGTTCAGAGTAGTTAGGTCATCTGATTCTTCCCAATTTGGTGTAAGGAAACATTGCTCCAGAAGGAGTTTTAGCACTGAATTTAATCCCTCATAAAAGACATAGCAGCTTGAAGATAGTAGCTGTCCCTCTCCCTGCCTGCACAAAGTACATGTCTGAAGATGTAAGATGCAGTGAGCAAAGAACTTGCGATCATAAAGTGTCAGCCTGAGGACAAAGCCAGCACACAGAGGGAGGTGAGGGAAGGACAGCCAAGATGTCTTTGTAGGAGGTGACTGTAATGCAGAGTATCCGATGGAAGTCTGGTAACAAATCCATTTAGTCACATAAGTAACCTTTTTTATAGTGCTTCTTGATAATAAATTAATATTTTGCTATTCACCTGATTTCTGTATATTTCTCCTAATTGATTGCAAACTCAGCTGGGGTAGAAATGCTGTTTATCAGATCACTTGGGTCCTCAAATATCCCAAATTTCTCATACATTTACCTTCCTTAGCATGAGGTTTGAAACTTCACCACTGTGCACTCTGTGATCTGTGACAGAGACTTGTAGACAACTCCACTGACGTTCACTGGGCATCTCTGAATTTACCACTTTCCTGTTTTTATAGACACACAATCAGTGACCTGTGAGGCGTGTCTTCCCAAAGTTCGAAAGTCAGCAATCTGAGTTTGTATTTCAGATGATGTTTGGGGGTAAAGTCCTGTCATACATTTCTCTATGAGAAACTGAACCTAGGAAACTGAACTCATTAGAAAAGCAAGACTTTTTTCATTATGAGTACTGCAATGGTAGCTGATAAGGACATGAAGACAATGGCTCTGCAAGTTGCTGAGTCCTATGGCTAAGAAGAGCGGGTAATAAAAACAGAAAATGAGAAGACCTCTCTGGCACAGGGGTCATCATTTGCCTAACTAGAAATAAGATGGTAAGTATGCCTGGCAACTTGCAAGTACATGTCTAGGAGAATCAGGCATCCACAGTGAGGATGGACACACAACCTGGTAAGCGACAGAATGTAACAATCCGCTCTGATCGTACAGACTGACAGGTGTTGCCATGTGATGCCATGTTGATCATTTCATCCATGAATCCAGAGCATTTCCCAGGACACAGAAAATATAGGCCCTCAGTAAGCCCTGAAAGAGACCTCGGAAAGAATTTGTTTTGGCGTAAAGACGAATGAATTCTGGTAACTTAAAGTGAAAATTTCATCCCACTGTAAAATAGGACCACAAATAAAATGGTTCTTGTAACATCTAAGACATCTTTGCCCTCAATTTGGTCACTTAGAAATAGGGTGAAATGATTGAAATAACATGGCTCCAAAGCTGAGCTTCAGAATCAGCTGTTTTGAAGAAAGTCTGTAAGACTCAGAAGCAGCCTCAAGAACTAATGAATGCAATAATTTACATAGAGTTAATTCTTCGTACCTCATTTTCAAAAAACCCTCATTTCACTCATATAAAAAATAACCAAAACAGGTGATATGATTTTTTCCTATGTTTTAAATTTTAAAAGTCCCATCTGTCACTAATTACACATTTATTTCATTATACACCACTATGAAAATAATTACTTGAGGTTTTTTGTTGACAATTTAGAGTTTAAAGTAAATACTAATTATTTTTGTTATAACTGAGTATTAAATTAAATAATTCACTGCTAGACATTTTTTAGGCTTCAAATAATTTTATTAGAGGCACATATGAAAGCAATTATGTAATTAGTGACACATCTGCCAACCTTATAAGTCCATCTTATAAAATTAGAAGACATTTTTTTCCTTTCCAGTCCTCCTCTTTTAGAAGCAAAGATGGCTGCCTCCTGCTCAGTCCAGGATGTATGTGGCTTCCCAGCCAACGGCTTGTCTCGGTCAGTCTTTCAAAGTACCACTGAGTCCAAGCAGTTAACTAACTTTCCCATTGATCATAGCCTTGAGATGAAGAAAATGAACCTCGATAACTGTGGTGATTTATACTTTATGTAAATTCCTTTACAAATGCAAATATCTTCCCACAAACTCCAACCAGAAGTTGCTGTGAGTTCCATTTGGAACTTGTGCTAATAATAATATTTTCTGGAATAATAACAACAGGTTTGGATTTAATTAAATATGTTGCTCACAGAAGCATCTGTTTTAAACATTCATGAATGGCAGGTCTGATGGGATGTCCACATGGGAGTGTTTTCACTCCACAGTGCTATCCTAAAGTGTGTTTGGGAATTTTCAAATAATTAGCTCGTCTTTGTTTTGTGAGACTTATCCAGGAAAGAAAAAGCTCTCCTTTCCTCAAATCATACTGATGGATGGAAGCCAGTGAGGGTGAGACCATCAATCACTGGGACAGTCCCTGCGAAGCTGTGATGCAATTCAGGGTAACAGGCGTTTTTCTTCATGTTCACACATAACTCCCATTATTATGTATGAGAGTTGAGCCCTTATCAAGGAGAAGATACATCCCTTCCCAATTAGGCTAAGCTTCTTTTGGCAGAAAGCCATTAAAAATAGCAGACGTGCCGTTCCAATGGCTGTGGCTCACCTTTTGAGATTTGGAAGCTTTCTTTAAACTAGAGTAACGTGCTCTCACTGGAAGCACCAGATGAACAGAAAATGTCTGAAATCCTGGCCCCCTTGCTCCAGGGAGCTGTGTGTGAGATGGTGCTCATCTTCTGAGGTTTTATTTAAGACAAGTTGCTAAAGTTTAATTCCACAAAAACATGATTATTTCTTATAAGCCAGTGCATCCTCAGCACATAGGCTGCTACTGGGTATAATAGGAACAAGCAGATATTTGTGAATAAATGACTGAATAAGACTGACCTGTGCAACTCAATAAGCAGATGTGGAGACACTATTGAGTAGGAACTGAGAACATACAGATTAAATTTCTCTCTCATACATGAAGGAGAAGAGATTCCCTTGTCAAAGGGTGCACAATATCTCAGTTAATATTAACATATGCCCAACCATCTGTTATGTTGTAAATACAATGATAAAGTCATGCATAAGGCTCTGGGTAGCAGAGATCTTATGTGGAGTTTAAGGTAGGTGTGGTATGTAATATCCTCAATAATTTGATCTTCAAAGAAATGCTAAGGTTTTAATGAGATTTATGCCATGTAGTCAACCTGAATAAGTAGATAAAATAGAATATTTCTGAGTAGGATAATCAGCATCGAGATTCTGGCTTTGACAAATACATTTTCAAAAGGAGGAGTGGAGTCTGATACAACAGGCCCACAGCCTCATGTGAAAAACACATGGATGAAGCCTCTCAGATCTGACTAAATGGTGATCGCACCATAACACACACATGCTGGGCTGAGGAACACTTTGACAGCTGTGCGTGGATTTCTTCAGTTAAGTTTACACCATATTTGTCTCTTACAGAGCATTTTCCAACAGAAAAGACATTGAGATATCAGATTAGACTTTAAAGCACTGGGTGCTGGCCTGGTGCTCACAGTTCTAGCCATAGCAAGATGATCTGCACTGGACAATTGCTGTCTGGTGGGTAGATATGTAACAATATGCAGTGCATTGCACTTGGATACTTACAAGAGGAGCATGCCCACCTCTGAGCTAATCTAAAGGCCCATACTCTAATGAGTTCAATATGGTAAAATGACCCATGAAGTTCTTAAAGGAAAAACTCCTATGGACATCATCTTTGCTTCATACCTATAAAATGAGATAGTTGGAGTCAGTATCCCTTCTTTCTACCTCTCACTACCATCCATTATCTCTGTTTCTTCTTATTACTCTGGACACTGAGGATTCCCTTGAGGCCATATGTGATCTCCTACTTATTTTGTACTATTATGACTCATGACACATCGGGGAGTTTTGAACAACACATTCATTGAGTCTCAAATAAATGAAGGCGTAAAAGTGGTAACATCTATATAACAACACAACTGTGGTTCTTTAAGCAACTTCAAAACAATTTAAGATAACATCTTCCACCTTTAGAGATGCATGTTTAACTCAGGAGAAAATGCCTTCTCACAAACAGCAGTAAAAAAATATAAGCTTATTTAATCCTCCCAAGAATTATGATGCTGTAAAGAGTGTGACAATGGAGTCAAGCTTTTATTGAGGGCATTTCTCCACCCAGTCTTTTAATTATATTATTTCATTTAATCCTCAAAACAAACAGGAAGTAGATTCTAAAGCTATCTCCATTCTATAAATGAGGAAACAGAGTAGTTAAGCAAGTTACCATCTCACAATTGAGCAAAGATTTGAATCTATAGTGTTTTTTCTCTGGGACCAAGTGCTTTCTTCTGTCAAATATGAAAAAAACTCTCACACACTCATGCAGTGCCTGTTGAGTCAGCTCCCGTAGTAAACATGTCCTGTGACTCCTATCACTTCTTCATCTGTCAGGATGATCACAGCCACTGCTGGAGCAAGGTCCAAGCGCTGCTGAGAGTCAGCCTGGATGGCACCTGTGGAGATTACCTGGTACTAGAGCTGTCATACAGGTTTTGATAATATTTTTAATAAAGTCAATAAGATTTGTCATTCGATGGTAGTAAGGATGCACAAGGCCTATCAATTGGTCAAAATTAAAACACACAAACGAAGGCAAATCACCAGACCTGTAGGCAGCACCATCGGTATGTAAGTAGAGCAGTGGATGAAGCTGCTGTCAAGACCAGAGATAAAGATCTGTGAATAGAAAGAGGACTAAAAACTGGACAAGGAGGGGAAGGGCGGAAGAAGAAAGGGTCCTACAAATAATACATGCTTCTTATCTACGTGTACCAACTGCAACAATGAATGTAATCATTATATACTTATAAAAATAAATATTTAATACTTTTTAAAAAGTGAGAAAAGCCTTTATCATTGATAAAATAACACTAAGTATCAGCAAAATCCTTCTATGACTAAGCTAAATATTAAATGAAATCCAAAGTTGAAATCCGGAGCAATGTTGAAAGAAATTATATTAATACAAACAACTGCCAGAGATACGGGCCATATCAGGCTTTGATATCATGATATTTTCACATATGGCTTCAATGCTTATAGTGTCATCTGTATGAGTTTCCTTTTGCTATGGTCACAGACTCTCATGGGGTTAGTATACTCATTTAATATCGTATGTTCCTCTAGGCAGAAGTGAAAATGAAGATTCAATGGGCTAACTTGGAGTGCTGGCTGGACTGTGTTCCTTCTGGAAGCTCTGAAGAAGAACTGTTTTCCTCCAGGTTCTGGAAGGATCTTGCATTCCTTGGTTCCTGGCCTCTTCCCACCTCTTCACTTCCCGTCATGCAGCACCTTTGTGTTTCTTGGTGACTCCGACACTCCTGCTTCTCCTCCCACCTTTCACTTTTAAGGACCCTTGTGGTGACAGAAGGATCTTGCACAGAACCCAAACCCCTCTTGCCCAATAAGAGGAGCAGATACAATTCCCTCATATCATGAGTCATCGTTTGCATGCTGTGTTCGGTTGGTGTTTGAAGTCAGTGTCCTTGGGAGGCCTTGGTTCCTTGGTTCCTTGGTTTATTGTGCCTTCCATTTCACTTATGTTCTTAAAGTAAACTTTATCACACTTGAGAAAATCTAAGTGAATCTCTAGGTTTTGCAACCACAGAAGTTAACTGACTCCAGAGTCCACTTTGCTAAACACAGTTCCACTGAGATTCGATCATTTCCATTACCGCTGTCATTGCCACCACTACCAGGGTTTGTCAGCCATAGTAGTAGCACTGTCAGTTGCTGTAAAATCTCTGTTCACAGTGCACATTCTCCATCTTGTCTTCTCAGGCATCATAGGAGATGGTTGTCATCTCTATTTCACAAATCCTTTCGTAGAAGCTAAAAAAGGATGAGTTAACTGCCCCAAGTTTCACAGCCAAAAATTATGAAGTGCAGAGGACAAACTCAAGACAATCATCACCCCAGACCAAAACACTTCTCGATGTGCTGTGTTGTTTTTAGTTTCTACAAATCTGTTTACGAGTTTTAGCAAAGAGCCAAATGTCAGCTCTGTTGATGAGAGGTTTGTCAATCTGGCCTTGTGACTATTCCAGTGACTGCTCCAAAGGTTTTTTGGGGAGAAGCAATATTCAGAAAGTACTAAAAGTGATTCAGTATTAAGTGACATGTCTTATGAAAGAGCATATTAGAACTTATTATTTATGGTAATTCTGAAGTGTATCAATAAGTATTGGTGTAATTAGGGATAGCCACAGCAAGTTTTTGATTTTATGTTTTGTTTTTTCTACTTAGTTATAGCACAGAATCTATAAATGGTCTCAATCAAATTTTTCTTAAGCATTCAAATATTTACTAGTGGTGTCTCCCCAGAATTATAGTGAGAGTCCTTCTTTGTTGTGGAATTTATTTTCTTTCTTTTAAATAAATTGGGGATTATGTTTATTTTTATAATCAGCAAAATAAAATAATAAGGATGAATGGCAGGCTACCTTTCCTGTACTGTGATTTTATAACAGTTTAATCATAAAGAACAGTTCCGAGGTCCACCAAATTTGAATATGAATTTTGCTCCACCATGCATTAGTCTCAGGCAAGTTATTTTAATACTCTATGCCTTAATGTTCTGGGTTACAAAAAGGGATTCAAGTTCATAGGGTTGTTGACATAATTGAAAGATAATGAAGATAAAATGCTTAGTACATTTCATGACAAGTGCCTGATAACCTGATCATTAAAATTATTATGTGTAAATTAACTTCTTGATCTTTTCTTTAGTTTCTATTAAATCTTTCTCCGTATTCCCAAGTATTAAAATTTTTTCTCCCTTTGTTGTTGCCATCTTCCTAAATGACAGTTCCATCCACCCAAATGTTCAAGCCACAACCCAAGGAGTTATATTTGATGACTTTTTTATTTCCATTCCTCCCAGATAAAATACATGACAAATTTTGTGATTCAGCATTGAAAATGTGGTTGATTGCCTTTATGTTTCCATTTCTAGCCCATCACTAAATAAAATATAAGCATTTCAATAAGACTTTCTTCACACATATTAATAGTTTAATATTATGCACTGTTTTTAATATATGATATTTTTTCTAAATGTTCAAACATTTTGGCGTAGAAATCTAAAGTATAGCTCCAAGGTTAAAGGTGTTTTGAAATGCAGTATCAAAAGACTTACCTACAGTCTCATTTAAATATTTTAAGCATTAAGTATGTACAATTTAGATTATATTCTATGTGTCATAATCAAAAATACAAGGAATGTTTCAATTAAAAGAGAATATATTTTATTCAAAAATACAGTCTTTAATACCCCCCCAACACTCTCCCTGACTCCAAACCCACTGAGCTGGTCATTCTTGCCACTTTCTGAAGCAGTTTCACAAGCAGTTCTCTTTCACAAATTTTTCACGGCTGCTTCAACGTCCTGAATAAATTCAAAATATTTATAGTGATTTCTGTCAATCAAAACATTTTGGTGTGTCCCCATCTGCCCTGATCACTGGCTTCGGCCCCAGGCCACTTCTAGCTCCTCCTCAAAGTCAGTAGGACAGTGAGAAGCCAATGTTCTAACCCTCTTCAGCACACGGAGGCAGCTGTGAGCATGCAAGTAGGGACATGAGAGAAGGCTTCTAGAATCACTTCAGAAAACAGCGAGAATGATAAATGTAGATATTTTAAGTGGATTAACGACATTGTGTCTTTCACTGTAATAAATCTTTAAAAATTTGAACACTCACCGTTCGCTACTTCATAACTCTTGTTTCAGCCCATTTAAATGAAACTATGTAGTAGTTTCGTTTTTTGCACACTTGACTTTAAATAAAGCAAGAGTATCGGGCCTGAGTTTTTCATTTATCTTGTTCTTCTCTTTGAGCATCCATCTGAGTTGTATTTGATTAGTATAAAGTTGGATATATCTCTGTAAAGTTTCAAAATGATCTGCAAGTCTTAAAATAAAGACACCCATAGTTCCATGAGTCAAAGAAATTCAAATGAAACTCCAAAATGGTGATTCATCTTTGATTACAAATCCTAGTTTCACAGACTTCTTAATTTCAATAAAAGATGGAAGGGTTAGCTAAGATAGTTATAGTATTTTTATTGCTTTTCCTTGTTCTTGAATATATGTAGATCCTACTGGATTGTACTTATTTATGTGTGCAAATGTTAAGATTCAAATCCACTTAACTGCACGGAGCTTTTGTGAGCATACATCTTCTAAACTCAGCACTTTGGCACTTCACACATGGGCTTTTCCAGGAAATTAAGCCTAGACGAGCTGCGTGGTAAGGAAATGAGAAATGTTCTGTAACAAGAACAAAGTGATGATATAATAGATGTGAGGAGAAGCTTTATTATATGGAACTCTTCCTAGTAATGGAAGAGTTATGGTCTCCCATCAAACTTCAAAGAACTCTTTGTTGATTTAGTGACAATACACTCTTTATGTTGGATAATCTAGTAAAACAAAAGCCTTAAACTAACCCAGCCCCTGGGATGTCCAAGCATCTAAGAGGGTACAAAATTACACCTAATTTAGATCCTGAGAGTTGTTGGCTAAAACACAGATGGGAACCCTAAAGATGTCAACTGACTCTGTCAGGATGCAACGAACGGTGAGAAATGGCGGTGAGGAGGAGAGGGAGGAGACGGAGTGCAGACAGATTTCCTCCGGGCCCAGCCCCGGGAAGTCAGCAGCAGGACTCGCCAGAGAAGGCTTCTCTTTCATTCCTTCTTTCTTTCCTGTCATGCTCTCCCTCGCTTTCACAGTTTCAAACAACTTGATTTCAGAACCTCCTTAACCTTCATATTCTTTTTCTCGAATATTTCAAGTTTCTGATACTCTTAGCTTGGCTTTTCTTTATCCCCTTAGGCATTTTGTTTCTCTTTCTTCTGAAAACCAATAGAATTTGTACTTGTTAGAAACAAAGTTGCATAATCCTCATTAGATAGAAAATTAGATTAGCTTTCTAAATGTGTTTTTTCCTTGTTTCTCAAAACTAAAATCAAGTAATGCTTCTTACACACATGTAATCCTTTATAGGTTTTGTGTCAGTATCTTGCATAAAAAGTATACTATCCAGTCTCGTTTTGAATCCTTCTTCTGATCTTGACTTATTTTTCATTTTAAGTAGATTACTCCATACCCACCAACAAAGAAACTAGTCAATTTAATCAAAATATTTGAGGTAGAAACCTTTTGTAATAAATAATATGTCCTTAGGAAAAAAAATGGATAACTAAAGATAATTTGATTTTAACTTCATTCCTAATGTTAATGGTCTTTGTTTTAGAATTTTGAAAAGGTACTGTTCAATAACATTTATGAATGACTGAATAAATACGTAAAGAAAGGCAAAAAGTTTAATGCATGCTAAATTTATATTCCCCTAGGAGAAACAATAAATAAAAAAAACCTGAAGCAATAATTTTCCCTAAAGAGAAAATAAGAATGTCATTATCATGCATAAGAGTTCTTCTTCTTCTTTTGTGTGTGCTATTGGACAGTGACTGCAAGCTTTTACGTTTCCCAGTATTTGCAGTCTCAATGCACATAATTTCATAATCTTTCTATGGATTCTACAATTTAATATTAAGAAGATAATTCTACATATATATGTAAGGAACTAAACAAGAATCTTAAAAGCACTGTCACCAGTGTAACTTTATTTGAATTGGAGTAATTGAAAGTTTATGCAGTTATAAATTACTTGGGTGCATTTCCAAACTTTCCGGTCTCAGAGAGATTAGGTGACACGCCCTGTGGGACTCACTAGAGTAACAGTGCAGGGAGAGAGAGAGGGAGCAAGGAGGTGAGCATGCATACATTCAGAAAATTATTGAAGCGATTCTTAAGTTTCCTGATTGATATGATGAAGATGTAGTCTTATAAAGCCACTGGTAAAGTCACTATCAAGTACCCTCTCGGAGATCATGTAACTTGACAATGTTATGTTGTTTTCACTCCCACTTTGGGGGAGTGGACAGCTCTAAGGAAAACAAATACAATGTATGATTTATATGAAGACATCTTTACTCAAGAAATTTTTAATTCAAGAGTATCACTTAGGCTGAGCTTTAGGACTGTGTCCCAACCTTTTTAGTAACATTTGTGGATTTAAATTATGATTTATGTCCACAGATCCAATTAGCTAAAAGTGAAATTAACTTTTTCAGTCATTTACTTGTCAGCATTATAAGTTGTAGCAATTAAGTATTGTGCAAATATCATAGGCATATTAGACTGGTGGAGCATTCATTTGCCAAACCTTTATGAATAGGAGCTCAGATGGACTACAATTGCCGTAATTCATGTGGACTGTAGCAATGGCTCAGGCAAGATAATAGTTGTAGGTGTGTGTGGTATGTAAAAAATTGATGTTTTGGCAGTAAAAATCTGATTTGCTAAGATTCAGATGTGGAATTTGAGAAAGAAGGTGTTAAGGATAACTTCAAAGAAATTGAAAGATAAAAGCAACAGGTGTTTTGAGTAGACTAGGGGCTCAGTTCTTAACAACTTTATATTAAAATGCTTATTAACATTGAAGTTAGAGATGTCAGGCAAATCACCAAAAAATTTACTTGAAGTGAAAGGGGAGAGGCTGGAGCCACAGGTCTGGAAGTTGTCAGACACAGGATAACCTCCAAAGCCATAAAGAGGATAGTCCTGCTGTGGTAGCATATGCCTACTACACTTCCACATTTCTCTACAGTCCAATTAATCCTCTAGAAAAGTACTTGCAACAAACTTCCCTAGGACAATAAAAATGAACAAAAGCAGGAGGAACAAAAAAGAATCAAAACTTAAAAAAGGAAATGTATGGAGGTAAACAAAAACCATAGTCTCTGGGATCTGTGTCAAAGTGCCTATTGCTCATCACGTGGTATGTAGTTCCATAAAGAGAAGAGAAAGACATAGGGAAAAAAACTTTTTGTGAAGAAAATAGTAGCTGAAAACACTCTAACTTTGGTGAAATAATTTTACAGAGTCCAAAAGGTCAGCAAATTCCAGCCCATCTAAGCTCAAAGAAAATTGTGTTTATCCAAATCAAACTGCTGAAAGCAAAAACAGGCCCAAAAATATTGAAAGAAGCTAGGCAAAAATAAAAACACTATAGCATGCCCAGAAATGTAAATGACTACAATGAAGTAACATCAAGACCAGGAATGCAAGGTTGGTTTCACAGTTGAAAAATCAATTTATGCAATTTTTTTTAACTTTCACATGGCCAAAATGACAAGGAAAAAGGGTTTGTCTGGAAGTGGTATGAAGAAAAACCACTGAGAGAAAAGTTGAAGAAAAATTTAAAAGAAATTAATGTTATTCTAAAAGTGAAGTAATGAGTCTGCAGTGCAATGGTCTCGGTGGGAATAAAACGGAAATGGTGGATACAAGATAAACTTAAGAATAAAACTCAACTAATTGGATGACTAACTGGATGGAAGGAGTCAGGGATCAAGTCTGACTCAGCTTCGTGTTTCCTGGTAGTAGAATAAATAAGTCATGGGTCAGGACAGAAGGTAAGAGGAATTGACCTGAGGAGGCCGAAAGTCAGTGAAATGCATTAGAAGTTAGATATCTGAGATTGGAGCTTAAAAAGGACATGTGCAAATATAAGATTAATAATTAGCCTTGAAGATTTGAGTATAGTAGCCATGAGAACAAAATTTCATCAGAAATTATCCAGTGGGAGTGCATAGTCTAAAGGAAACTTCCATGCCTGGTATTTACCTGGAATTTGTCTAGTTGGGTTATGTGTGTGAGGAGTTGTAGTTAAAAAGTTCATGTGGAAATAAGGCACTCAGAGGTCTTTGGTAAGTGGCTTTTTAACAACTAAGTTGGAACTATTTTGATAATTCAACAACTTGTTTAGCTATACTGTGGCACAGGCAGAATGTCACTCCAGAGGCTGAGATAAGGTCAAGAATTGTTTCTTGGCATAGCAGGTAAAACAGAAGCTAGGTTTTCCTTTAGACTTTCCTACCACTGAGGACTGAGGCAATCATGCAAATAGCAGTGGCTGTGTCTTTGAGGAGGCACTGAAGTGTGGTGAGATAGAGCATCTGGCTTTCCACCAAGTATCCCAGACAGTTGTCAAATATGGCAGCCCATTAACCATGACCCGAAAAGTCACTGGGATGCCACTTCTCTCTGCAGGAAGAAAGGACCTAGCCTTCCAGTGCTGAGTAGCTGCTCACATACCACCAGCGCCAGTGTCCTACCTTCCTAGGACAGGAAGGACCATGAGCTTCACAGGCAGCATATCTGTGGAGCCCATTCCTCAGAGATAAACATTATGAGCTGTTGCAATAAAAGCCAGAGAAATAGCAGCAGATTAGTTTGCCTCTGCTTCCAGGTTAATCTTTTCTCCGGTTGGGTCCATTCAATTTCCCACAGCCGAGTTTTGTTCGTGGGGATGTGGAAGGATGGGAACCCCCTGAGAGAACTAAGCCATATTTCCATACAGTATAATTAAAACACAAATTAAATACAGCTCCCGAAGAGAGAAGGAAAATACTCATATCAAAAGCGTGCAGATGTACTGCAGCTTTATGTAGTCTGAGTCAATTTCAGTGGAAATAAAAACACTTGCAGTGTCATAGAAATAACATTTGCTAAGGGAAAGTTGAGCTGGCAGGACTGATCTAATTCTGATAAAAAAATATTGGTTTGAATTTACAGGCTAAGATGGTTATAAACCACCCTATGATCTGCCATGTTTTGCATGAGTGGTAGTTTTTTAACTTAAAGGAGACTTGACCTTAGGACTAAATAAATAGTCTGCATCGCTTCACAGGTCCAAGCTAAGATGTGTTGGCAGAGGTTGTTAAGCAGACCTAAAGGCATTTGTGTCCCACACTCATGAACACGACCTGGGAATTAACACCAGCACATCCCACAACTCATCTGCAAAGGCCGGGGAAGCCTGTTAGAACCACATGCTACCACCGAAGAGGGAAGCTGCCCTCAAGGATTTAGGATTTTCAGGCCCAAGGTGCCAAAAGTTTATTGGCTCCATCTGAATGAAGCAAAATTGCCAGCCTTCCTATATGCTAGGACTGCTTCCAATCCTCTTAGATATGTGTGTGCTATACAATATTGGAAGCACAAATCTCTCTCAGAGCAGACAACAAATGGCCTAGTGGATTGTTTTTGTTGCATGAACTAGAAGTACAGAAAAGCTCCCCCCTCAATCCCCTAACACCTCACTCCATTTGACAGCTGACAAAAATTGATTTTGTTCATTCTGGCAAATACAAAGAAAATAGAGAGAATGCCTTGTTAAAAAACAGATTTCCACAGACTTGGACAACTACCCTGAACCTTGGAATTGTGCTGAAATAAGGCTGGAGGCCTGGAATTGTATTATAGTTAAAAGAATGTTTTGCTACCATTTTCCTGAAAAATGAAAATGGTAGCAAAAGCAGAATTGTATGCCTAGTCATCTTCTCTAGAAAAGAACTGATTTCCATAGGTTTACTTGGAAAAAGACTTTTTTGTTGTTGTTCTGGTGATATATCAACATATCAGAACCTTATAGAACAGAAAAACACACATGTACATGTCTTAGAGTCACTACATATCTTAATAGAGGACATCCACTCAGATGAGAAACTATGACAAGCAATAATCCGCACCCAGTAATGGAAGATATTATCCCAGGAATAGCAAATATTTGTCCAGTGGGCCATGACTGCCCCAACAGCTGTCATCAGTTGACTATGATGAGCTTTTCCACCGATCTTGGATAGGCCACAGAATCCTCCTCAAAACAGTGTCCAAGAAAGTCACTACTAATGAATCAGAATGAGTAAATGGAACGAAATTAAAATTTCATCTCCACTCTAATATATTTTTATTATTGATCTTTAGGGAAAACACTTTCACAGAATCTTCTTAGAGTTCTTTTCTACTGAATCTTGCTGAAGCAACATAATTTTTCTATGTAGCTCACTCCTTCATGCATGCTTTCAATAATTATTTATTGAGCACCTACAATGTTCTGGGTTTTAAACAGTTTAATGATCTGGCAGTAATGAAGTACACAGAAATTTCCTTCCCTGTGGAAACTAACACTATAATTATTTCAAAGCTAGGAACATTGAACCGGTTGATTTTCAAGGTTATCTTGACACCTTCTAATTTCCTCAAGTTGCCACTAACTGATAGAGGGACTCAAATAAAGAGCTACTAACTCAGATGAACACTCTTCATGTTATATCCAAATTACATGCAGCAAAGTTAATGTGACACATAGGGAGTACACCAGGAATATAGCACGGTTAATGATAAAGGGTAGCCATAAGACCTTGGTTATATATTTGTCTATATTGGTCACACATTTAGCTCTGACCAGTGTTATAGTCAATACAACCATTTCCTGCTGTTAGTCTGCTGAGGTAAGAGGGGCCTAGTGGAAAGGGAAGAACAATGCCAACAACAGAAGTCTCATATGAAATTACTCACATAACCTGACACTTGAAATATATGACCAGGAAATATACTAAAATCTATGAATATATCTATGTTCTAAAGTACTATGTTTATTATTATCAAGTTAGAATAAGACATGTTCAGTTGGGTTCCCGGTCTCTTGACTGACTCTGTTTTTGTCTCTTTCGATTGAGAGATTTAGGTATGAAAACCCAGCTTCTAAGTGTCATTTGTTTCTGAGTGGTTCAGTACATTGGGCTGAAAAGAACAGGCACAGTTTTATCCAGAATGCTACACTGGACAGAGAGGAGACACCCTCTCATGGCATGGAGGGTTAAATGCTTTAGCATCAAGGGTGCCTCTGTCTAGGGCACCTTTCCTGTTTATAACACCGCTGTTTGAAGGCAACAGGTATTGAATAGTTTCATCAAAAATGGCTGAAAGTCCTCAACCAAAATTTTTAAATTTGAAGGTAGTTCAGAATTCCTTTTGGGGAAAGGGGCATACACTTCTTTCAGTACAAAGACATAATCAACCAGCGAAAAATTCAGTTAAGACTGTGCAGGTAAAACAGGTTCTTCGGAGCTCTGATTGCACTTGCAAAGGGAAGCCCACATAAGGGAAAGTACTTTCCTATAGAAAATTAACCATCTTATGATGTGAAAGCTTTGAGCTTGGCTAGTTTGGAGAAACTTCCTTTGGTTGAAGTAATTTTAAACCTGAATATTTTTCCCATGGAGGAAAAGATCTCCATTTACATTCTCTTTATGAGTAAGCTATTGTCTAAGACAAGATATTTGTGTATTATTGGGTAACCACATCCTTACAGAGTAAAAATATTTTTATGTTCTAGCAAAAACATGCCGCATTATATCTGCAGAAGTCATTCTAACATTCAATTTGAAATGCTTTAGAAAAAGTCTTGCCTTGTGTTGAACTCATACATTAGTATGGAACAGTGGGTACAATCAACTGAGCATTAGACACATTTGAATTAAATTCTTCTTTTATAAAACACTTTGCATTCCTTTTGAAAGCAAAAGGTGAAATTTGAAAACTATAGAGGAATAAATAGCTCTGTGATCTAAAGGGAAATGTGGCATCCCATACATAGATGGCCATCAAACTTCCTTTGTTCTGATGAGAATCTAGAAATGTGATTCATTACTCTTTTATTCAATATATAACCAGATTTGGTATTTTACAGAAACTCAGGGCCATGTCAAAGAGAGATGTCTTGTGTTTTGTGAAAAAAAAATAAGGCGAAAGAGTGATAGAAATGCAGACCTGGAGCCCGGGTAAGCCTCACTGATGCTCCAGGTCCAGGGGAAGAGTCAGTGTTGCTGCTTCCCTGCTGGGGCTCCTATTCCGGCCTGGATCCCTTTTCATCTTCCTGGACCCCATGAGCACTCCGCAGACCTAGCCTCATGCTGGAGCCTGAGTAAGCTTTTGACAAATGGCAGCTATTTTCATTACATGATCTCCACATACTTATGGGGCCAAAAATGAATGGAAAAAAAGGAAACTTAAGGTATGAGTAATTTATCTCTGCCACCGTATTTTATCCCTTAACCTGTCTCTCTGTCTTTTCCTTCATTAATCGTCTTGCTGTGGTCTGTGTAGCAGCAACATGGAAATCAGATTCAGTGAAGAAGTCACAGTGCCTCTGTCAGATTAAAAAACAAACAAACAAACAAACTGAAACCATTCTGCCCTGGGAACCATCTTTTACCATCAGAATCCAGGAGAGCTGTGAGGCAGCCACCAAGGCTTTATAAGCACAAATACCAGCAAGTCTCATTTGGGCTTAGAATCCCTTATCCTTCCTTCGGAACAAAAAGATCCCACTACAAGTTGTTGCTCTTGTTTCTCTGTTAGTTAAAAAGCCAGAATTTTGTAATGAGCATTTTTCTTCTGGAATATTTATCTAGTAGGAATTACTTACTAATAAATATTCTTTATTATGTTTTTTTTCATTATTACTGCTCTCTTGTTCTTTTTGTCATTTGATCAAGACTGAAGCTGTGGCAAATAATTAAACAAGAAAAACATTCTGGGCCAGAGTATGACAAAGCCACTGGGTAGCCTCATCAAGGGAATTATGGATCAATATACCATTAAAATTACAAAATGTGATTGACTCTGCTATTTTTGTGTACTCTACCCAAATGTGGCTTCTCGTTATAGGTGTCTATGGAACTATCACAGCTGTGTTTTCTAAGGGAAAACCCCTAAAAGGGCATAGTAACTGCTTATTTCAACGTAGTACCACCTGGATGAAGTTGGTTTAATCCTTTGACTTCAGGGGGGTCTGTGCATGTGTGTGTGTGTAAACCAATCTTGTTACCTCCTCTCTTTCATCACATAGCTATACCCCCCTTGTCTTTTCAAAAGCAGTCATGTTCGTACGAACTTGAAAGTTTTGTTTCCTTAAGAATTTTTTATT
>PVIR01002117.1:53380-107685 GCA_004026965.1 Petromus typicus
ATTCCCCGGTAACCACATAACAATACTGGGTGTGGAGACCCACACCCAGCAGCAACCAGTACCACATACCACAGTGCCGGGCGTGGTGGCTCACGCCTGTAATCCCAGCACTCGGGAGGCAGAGGCAGGAGGATTGTGATGTGAGTTGGAGGCTGAGCTGAGGGCCAGCCTGAACCACAAAGCGAGATCCTGTCTCAAAAAACCTAAAAAAAAGAATTTTTTATTAATAAATGATACAGAATGTTATCATTAATATACTGCTTCTGTGGAAGTTCAATACATAGGAACTGCAAATTCCAAATCTTACATAGAATGTGTTTACCCATTACATTTTATGAGATATGGAAGTCATTTCAAAACATATGCATATATAACAGTTACATTATGTTAATCAGGCACTCCTTTACTTTCTGTCTAGGAGTTTTAGTTCTGTGTTGTTATAATGTTTTACCATGTATGTCTTAAAGTTTACAGATCCATAAATTTTATTGTATATGGAGCATATACAGTCAAAATGTGGAGAGTTGAATTCGTTTCTTTAATTTCCTGAAATTAAAGGAATAACCACAAGGAATAACAATAATAGACAGACTAAGGAAAAGGACGGAAAATTTCAGTACTCCACTGCCTCATTACATGTAGATCTGGGCTTTATGTTTCTTTTTATTATTTTTTTAATTGTTCATCTTGGAAAAGGACATTGAAAGATCCAAAAAGGAATTGATTAGCCAAGCCCTGGTGGAACAGATATTCAGGTTTGTTTTAGAGACCAAGTAGAGGCCATTGTGAGATATTTCTTCAATAACAAGGACAGTTGTAACAAATTTGAGGGTAAACAATTAAACAATAGATAGCACACCAGTTTTAATGAATTCATTTATCTATAATTCATAAAACCTATATGAGAAAGTTTACATTATATTTTCTTGCCTTTCAAATTAAAAAAAATAATAAAACTTAAAAGGTCAAGAGGTTAAATCAAGACGCCATTGCTTGGTCTCTCAGAGGACGAAGGCACTGACTCAAGCTATGCTGAGGGCCATGTGCCCAGCAGCTGCACCACATGGGGCTCTTCCAGACACCTCCCACTTCCAGATGCTTGTATCCAGTTCTAAAATGTGGAAGGTGAGATGCTGAGGTCCAGCTGGAATTAGGTGTCCTCCTTTGGATGAACTCTCTAAGGTAGAGGGTCTGGTCCCTGGGAGAATGGTGGTCCTTTGAGATCTGTGAGACTTTTGGGAAGGTCTTCAGCCATGCCAAGCAGCACCCACAGCCTGTCAATCCCCTTCACCACACCTTCCCACAGAACTGTGGTTTCTCCCTCCCCAAGATGAATCTCTGTTCCTGTCCTCGGATTGTGCCACTATGACAAGCTTGTCCATATTCGCCTCTAGCAACCTAAGAGTGCAGGCACCCTGCTAAGTCTACCACTCACTGGCCCACATTAAGCCATTTAATGACCATTTGTTGGATTTAAAATGATTAATGATTAATGTAAAGAAGAAATAATACCACATCTTTTCCAACCACGTACAGAGATGAAGGAGCCATACAGGCAAGAACAAACTGAAGAGCAAAAATATGTAGTGGATAAAAATGATCTATGCATCTATTTAAAAATCAGCAAATGAAAGTAACACTATTTTTAGGTTTAATTACATGATTTTGCCTCTCTAGTGTAAATAATTTGTGAGAGGAGTAGGACAAATATCAGATTTACAGGAAATATAAATTAATTTGAATCTAGAAGAAACTTCCAGTGGAAAGGTGAGAAGGGGAACCAATAAGGCAATAAGAAACTGGTAAAAACATCATGAAGAAATCAAGAGTCAAGAAGCAGATAGGTTGATGTCCTGCGATAAGGAAACAGGCCAGAAGTCCACTGGTGACAAGTGGTTTTTCACAGAGACAAACTAGGGAGATGAAACCAACATGAAAGGACATAAAAATTTGCAAACATATCTGCTCTGTTGATCTCTGAAGAGCAAGTGACCAGTGGCCACAGACTATGTAGACTGTATATAGCAGAAGGAGATAAGTCTGGATGTTACCAGAGCCTTAATGGTGAAAATAAAGTTAAATGAATACCAAGAGCAAGAGATACATCTGATAGTTCAGAAGGTCAGAAGCCAAACTCAGGTGTCACACAGGACTGGGGCTTCTCCAAGAAAACTGTGGATGAGAGTACATACCCTATGCTAAATCTCATCTGTTCAACAACAACCTAGTCTCTTGGGACATGGGATATTTTTGATACTATATTGACATTAAGTCTATTGTGGCTTTGGGTAAATCCTTCAATTGTTAATTTGTCTCTTTAGGAGCCTCACTTTCTTCCTTGACAAAATGTAGTCATAAAGTCACTGCCTGAGTATATCACAAAAATTGAATGTTTTGTGATTGCCTAACTCAGTGTGTGGCATTTAGTAAGTGTTCATTAAATAACAGTCTTAAAAATATCAGCAATACAGTTATGTCATTGCCGTTACTGTCTTTGGTGACTGGTATTCACCATGATGCCAGGACATTTAAAATTCAGAGAGAGTGTTGTGCTACTAACTACTGAGGTGCAGGGCAGAAATATCTGGATTTACATGAATGTATCTGTGTGTAACTGTAGAACTTCAGAACATTAGTGAATGTTTACAGAACTAACTATCGCTGATATTCTGACTCAGTATCTGCATCAGCTACCCACACTTCTCATTAAAAAAAGGCATCGGGGACCCCAAAACAGTGTAAAAAGATCAATGAGCCACCTCTTTTCTTTATCCACTATGAATGGCCATAACTTCTGAATCACATTTTTCATCTTAAAAAAAAAAAGTAAGACTCACAAAATAAGTGAGTGACTTGAAAGAATTTTTTTCAAAAGATACTATGATTTGAATTTGGTATTAAAACTGTACAAGTTCAACAAAATATCATGAAATCAGCAAAGTTAGTGCCCCTCATTTTATGAGCTCTCTGCCTGTGACACAAAGCAATAAAAGCTGAGGAGAAGGCAACGGCCAAAGAAACTGTTTATTAGAAACTGACATCTGCCATCAGTAGCACTGTACGTTAATAAATAGACTAAGACAGAATTTATTTTAAGATGTCATTTCCTCCTTTAACTTTCCCATAATTCTTATTCTCCATTATTTACTCATTGTAAACATTTGACTGATCAGCAAGCAGTCCTGCTCCTCATTCGATGGAAAATGTTTGGGAACCACCCACTCCCGGTAGCAGGTCTCTTGCCTTCTGGGTTCTTAATTTCTCGCACGAGGAAAAAAAAATAAGTTCAATCTGGAAAACAATATACAAACATGAATGTTCCATCCCAGGTTAAAAAAAAAGAATTATGAATATATCTCAATATTGTCCATGTTGTTTTTAGACAATAAAGATTGAGAATATCTCGCATGTACTATTCATTTCCACAATGTCTTACAGCACTTTGTCTTCTAAGTCGAGTCTCCATAGATGTCTCAGGGTCATTTTGCCTTTCTTCCCACCTGTTCTGAGGTCAGGGAATCTATTCGGAGTCCAGGAATACACAGAATTTCCAATCCTGAGCCAATCTTAAGAAATAACCCTAAATACAAAAATTAGCACCATAAGTTGTGCCTCTTAATATTTCAAAGATCCTCATTTACTCTTAGCAGTCTCTCTCCATCTCTCTATCTAGCCAAGGATCAGCTGAGTCTTGATTTCCATTGTCCCTCAAGTAACTTGGTTATTCATTCTTTAAATCATGTCATATCATATTCTGGTACAAATTCTCAATGCTCAAAGTATTTATGGTGTGTATGTATAATGTACTAATAAAGATTTGAATTTTAAAAAAGAGAAAGCTCAGTAGATTTTACAAAACAAGAAGTGTTTGGAGCCATTGTGCCCTTGCCTAGATGATTTTATTATTTAATAAAAATGAAATATATCGATGTTTGTTTTGTAAGACTTTAGTTTACTCAGGTGGATAAGGACTCACGTAAGATGCCTCCTTATTTCCTTGTTCTAGTTGGGAAGCTGAAAGATACTTCCTTTCACTGGACAGGTTGGAGAAACGAGAAGACCCTCCTAACTTGATTCTGTAATTGACCTCCCCTGCAGTTGGGGATCAGGCATGTTGACCTCTCTTGCTCCTTCTGGGAAGTTCCCATCCATAAAATAAGCATCATTTAATAACTACCAAAATACTCACATGCTTTGAAGAAGTCCAGGGTGACTGGACATCTGCCTGGTGCTGCAGAATTCTTGGGTTTTTGAAAGGCAGGAGGATGTGCTGCTAATGGGTCTTCTGGTGCCAGTTTCCAGACAGAACTCTGTCCGAGTTCAGCCCTTCACAAAGTTTGTCCAGCAAGTCCTCCCAGGACTGGTATGGGCTCTGGGCTCATTTATTTTCCCCAGTCACCATGGAGTTGCTAGATTCAGTCATAGCTACAAGAGCATCCCTGCGACCCGGAAAGAAGACAGGGTGCCAGAACTCACTGGCTGTCTTTGGAGAAGCTGAAGGGTGAGTAGCAGGAAGCAGTAAACCAAAAACTACAGCTGCCAAGAAGTGACCTAGACACTGTTTCCTTGGCAAGGCTGTCTGCGTTCTTCATGGCTAAGCAAATCAAGAAGAACAGGGGGGAAAGGCACAGTTGTCTTAGGGACTGTTGAGGTGAATCTCTTAGTGAGTGAAATTGGGTTCTGTAAATTCGCTTCTGGCAGGATACCTGGGATATATTCAAGTTTGTATTCTGATCACTTAGGCTGGGCAAGCTGCTCCAACTCCAGAAAATCTGATTCTTGTCTGTGAAATGGGTATAAGAATGTCCACTCAATAAAGTCGTTGAGCAAAATATATAAAGTGCAGAGCACACATTGTTGGGCATAGAAGAAGCCCTAGGAAGAGACTGCAGATTTTGCTATTCAAAGCCTTAGAAATGAGACCATCCATTCAGCACTGATACATACATGTAGGACTAGATCATTTAATGCCCAGTCTTAAGGTTTTCACTATATTTCACTCTATACTTCAGAAGACATGACATTTTAGAAGAAAAACTATGTTTGAAAAGTACTTAAAAGTCTTTAAATATCCAAGTCAGTGAAACTCCAGCATTATGTAATTCTTGTGGCTCTTAAGTTTTATACATCTTGCTTTTCCTTGGTTAGAAATCAAACACTTTCCTTGACAATGATCGTTTTCACAAAATACACTGTGAAAGGTGATATGCATGTGCGTTTTCAGGGAATCGTTTTAATAGCATGGTTAATGCACACTCACCCTGTGTTCCTAAGTCGACACCACCCACTCCTAAACTGTATGGTCAGGCAAGGATTAATGATAGAAAATTTTCTTGCACAACATATCAAAATTCATCAAGCTACAAGAGAGAAGAGGCGTCAGAGTAAAGTTTGGAAATTCTGAGCCTGGACACTTTTTAGTGAGTCCTTTCTTCTGAGCAGCAGCTGGGCTTCTTCTGTACCCTGTGTTTCTCTTGTTATCCTCCAACTCCTGCTCCCCAGAGCTGCTATCTGCAGTGAATGTGATCCTGCCCTCTCTCTTGGAAGCACTGTGGCAGTGGAATGGAAGATCATTTTCTTACCATTTGAAGTTTCTGCTGTCACAGAGGTATGCCGGCCCAGGAACATAAAAGCTGATCCTTTATTTATCATGGTTAAATGCTTGATAAGCAGAGAAAGGTTTTGACATTCAAACTGGCCTATTCTGGAAACTTTTAAAGGAAATGCTCACTCTGGTTTTTTAATAAAACTCAAGCGAAAAGGTTCTGGATTTAATAATATGAAGCACAAAAATTATTCCTTCCAACCCAGAAAGTTTTCATCCTCTTTATTCAGCTATTGGCTGGATGGAAGCGGCTGGGTGGAAGGGGTGAGAGTCAGGGAGGGTGGAGGTCAAGGTCCTATTAGATTTTTGCAAATTCAGGTCCCTCTTTTGTCTCTGTACCCTACCAGAATAATGGGGTGGTGGAGCTCTCATGAGGAAATTATTGGGTCTGTCTCCTCTGGATACAATACAAGTTTAATTTGAAGAGTGGTCCACTGTTCCTGGACCACTGGGAATTCAGTGACTAAGATAATGTGTCCTGCAGCACATGTAAGCACATCTCCTTAGTATCTCTCTGTCTATATTTTGTGACATAGTTTTTATTTTCTTTTTTTCTACTACGTGGGATGGAACCCAGGCCTCGAGCATGTACATCCCCTTGCCTCTCTGTCTGCACATCACCCTTGCCACCATCTTCTAGAAGGAGAAGGGCAAGGGCAAGGCAAGCATGTGGAACGACAAACTGAGACCGCAGTGGGGAAACCTGGGAGCGGCTGATGCCGAATACACCACTTCGGCACTACCTTCCGTAAGCCAGAGAGCAGAATTCAAAAATTCTGCAGCATACCCCATGGGTCTTCTCTTTTTTCTTTAATAAAAACAATATAAGAGCCAAATCCAGAAAACCAAATATTTACTCTTTCAATGAACTGAAAACCTGCCTAAATGAATGGCAAGAGCAAAAGCTAATTCACCACAACCGCCTAAATTTCATGTTAAAAAAAAAAATCTCTACATTTTGAGCTATTAAGACTGAGTAACACAGTACAGTTTCTACTGAATGCCAAGTTTAAAATGGAATACAAACAAAGGTAACATCTGAAATCTCCAAAATGTTTTTTCTAGGAGTCTTAAAATGATAATAGCACCAATAAACAGAATGAGTAATCAAGTTATTGGGTGTATCGTAATTCAGATACTGCAGCAGCATGTGGAAATCTGTAGCCACTTCTTGCTGATTGTAACTGCTGTGATGTTTCAAAGACCTCTTTTTTCATTTCATTTATCTCCCTCTGTGGCCAAATTACTATCACTCACAGCCTGCTCCTCAGTTTTCTCCCTTGCCTTTCAATCTTGCTCTGGATGCCCAATATAGAAACAGAAGAAGTGAGTGTTTAGATCAATGGAGCTTAATTATAATCCTGTTTTCTGAGTCTTGCTCATTTCCCTTTTCACTTATTCTAATAAAGTGAAACAGTTGGGTGCCGAGTGTTGCCTGTGTATTCTACTCACTGGGTCTTTTGTTTTCTTTTGTTTTTTGCTTTTCGTTTTTTTAGTTATATGTCATCAGCTTGATTTTCGGTGCGAGAGTCAAGGAGAAAGTCCTTTTGATTTCACTTTAAATTGCACAACTGACATGAGCTTGCAAGCATCTCTTCCCTTCCATATGATCCTCCTGCTCTCTTTGTGAAGACTACAATAAAATAAAAACACAAATGTAAAGAATTATTGGTTTAGATGTTTTTGGTCTTTCTTTCAAGCTATCTTTTGATGTTTGCCTCTATAGCTACAATGTTGCAGGCACCAGGGCTTGAAGTATTTCCCCAACCATTGCGAACATTCTCTTAGTATTAAAACAAATCAGAATCAGGAGGTATCTAATTGTGCTGGTTTTGATTTTGTTAATACAAAGTGAAAGACTAAAATGGAACAGTAACAGCAAAAACATTTCTTAAAGCGACAGCCTCCACAAACCTTCAACAGGCCGGTGAAGCTCAAAAACTGAAAAGAACTGCAGGAAAATATAATCATAACCTGTGTTCTAAAAATGTTGCTATTTGGTAAAAGGCATCACTAAGAAGGCTTTCAAAGAAATCATGCCTCTCTCTCCCTGTATTCTTTACAAGTTCCCCATTATCCTTGCCACTCTTGTGGTGGTTGGGAGTTATGCAGTCTTCTGGGTGCTTCCCTTCTGTCGGAGTTCTTCTCCATCCTTGATTTCTTCTCTTTTCTCATCTCCTCTGATTCTCGCTTACCTGTAGACCTGTGTTCTGAGGTTCCCTGTTTCCAACTCTATTATTAACCAATTCAAAGGACAGCAGTCCTAGGTTTCCTCGTCTCCCAAGAGACTGAGACATCTTGTGCCAAGCATCACTTAACGAAAAGGCTCTGGAGGGTTATTCTGCCTTTGTTTCTCCAAGCTACAGCATTTCTATTTTGTCACTGCCCAGGGCACAGGGGGAAGGGAGCAGTGAGCAAGTATAATTCTCCCATTCACTACTTAACCAAAAGAAGCCACTCATAGAAATTATAACAAAATCCTCACCTCTAGCCAGCTCAGTGCCAATGTCTGGGGACATTATGCTAGTCGTATTCTTTTTTTTTTTTTTTTTTTTTAAGTTTTTTGAGACAGGGTCTCGCTTTGTGGTTCAGACTGGCCCTGAGCTCAGCCTCACACTCACATCACAACAATCCTCCTGCCTCTGCCTCCCGAGTGCTGGGATTACAGGCGTGAGCCACCACGCCCGGCACTGTGGTATGTGGTACTGGTTGCTGCTGGGGTGAGTCTCCACACCCAGTGTGGTATGTGGTTACCAGGGATCGAATCCAGGTCCTTGCTCTTGCAAGACAGGTGCCAGAACCACTGAGCTATATCCCCAGCCGCTAGTCCTATTCTTTCTGGTAACTCCGTTTAACCCCAAAAGTGGCTAGGAATTATTGGGTGTGGCTAGGAGGCAAAAACTGCAAGGATAGAGTACAACCAGTCTCTCTAGAAGACTTCTTGAGCCATGGATTTTATCACTTCACAGAAACTTAGAAAGACTGCACACACCTCCACACAACTCCTCTGAAAAGCCAAAACGGCCTGGTGGGTGATGTCTCATTCACACCTTGGTGTGAAATATTCACCCATCATTTTGTGTCACACATTTTTCAGGCTCCAAATTGGAAAATGTGGTTTGACCACAGAAATTGAACATTTAGACTGGTTGCTATAATCAACACTTATTACATGTTCAATCATAATCTTTTTAATTTAATGAATATGAAGAGTAATGACTGTTAGCCAAGGTAGGAAGGATAAAGAGGAACTAACCTTTGCAGACAAGTGGTAAAAGAGTATTTGAAGAAGAAAGGAATTTTTTTTTAAACAAAAACTGAAGGCAGAGTTATGAGATTGTATGCATGTTCAGAAGAACTATAGGGGACTCAAAATTTTTCTAGCAAACAGAGAGGATCCCAAAGGTGTAAGTAGGAGACAGACCCTGAAAGGCTTGGAGTTTTGAACTGATAAACTCAACTTTTTACCTAAAGGAGGAGGGAATGAAGGACAAAAGGCTGGATGAAGAATAAGAGATGTTCAGAGTTGTGTTTCCAGAGTGTGGATGGGAAGGGCAACAGGACCAGGTGAGAAACTCATGCAGAAATGTTCACACGAGGCTGTGAGCCTAGAAATGTGCAGAGAAAGGCAGCAGCCTAGACAAACATGACAGGGAGAGACAATAGAATTTAGGAGCGAAAAAAAATTTAATGCCAGAAATGCGAGAAGGCACCTGGGTTTATTTCTAGCATTTTGTGTTGGATGTAGTGCTGGTCATTTGGTATGAAGCTGTTTCTATCTGCATCCACTTCTCCTGCATTGGAGAATCATTCCTTTCCAAATCATTGTTTTCAGAACACAAATAGGTGACAGTATCTCTTACTGATTAAAAAAAAAAAAAAACTATTTTGGCTTCATTTTTTTCCCCAAGCATTCCAATACTTTGACCTCATAGTCTACTTCCACATGTGTGAACACAAAATTTTAAATCATATTGTAACACACAAGTACATTTTAATCAAAATAGTGTCTTTAAAAAATTATACTATATGAGTTTAATTTCTTAACGTTCCTCTGTAAACTACCCTGAAGTGTTTTTTTAAATTTATTTAACTGGAAATTGGCACCACTGAAAGTAATATAATATTCTATGTTACTTTTAGAAAAAGTTTAGATTTTAAAAATCCTTTTATAGCATCCAATCCACATTTTTGTCATATATTTAGTTACTTTAAGATATGTTTTATGGTCATTATTCTGATGACATTAATTATTTTGCAGATCTATATTTTGTCACCAAGAGCTGTCACTCAATTTTGGGTCACTACCAAATTATACAGTGAAGTTTTAATTCCTGTCAATTTCAATTCATGTTAATTTTTTCTACAAGTTATGTGGAACATGAATTGGGACAAACAGTGTATGGTTATCCTACTTTCTTAGTATAAGAAAATGTGAAAAATTATCATCAAGAAGTACTCCCTTGTCCAAATTGCTGGCCCGCATGAATGACCTTTTAGGGCATGCAGGACTTCTGTAACCTCTTACCGCAGAGATCACCTTCACTGCACGTTCCCAATTCTTCCCAGAGAGACCACAGCAGATTATAATCAAAGTCAAACGTGGCCAGCTTTCTTCTCAGAATTCAAGTTGCCTAAGCAAGTAGAACGTCAATAAAGAAATGTATTCTTTTGTTTATTAATTGCAAATCACAAACATATTCAATACATGGAAAAAACAAGAGGATTAGGAAATTTTTCAGCACTGGGTACCTCCAAGCTCATGTCTTCTTTTTTTTGCTTGTGTACTAACTACCAGAGGTGAAAGTAAGAGCAAGGAGATCCTGAACAGCTCTTTATCAACCCATCTCCGGTGTTCTTTTTACAGTTTATCTACATAACATGCCCCTCACTCCCCCACAGTTCCCTACACACTCACAGCTAGGATATTTTAAGGAAATACAGGGAGGAATAAGTGTGTCTCTTTCAGCCCTGACTCTACCTGCTGAACTTCTCTGCTCCCTATTCCTCCTGGACTTCTGAAATAGAGAGAATTCCAGGATGCTGTCAAGAACTGTGTTTCAATTGGCTGACAAACAAGATCCTTGTCTCTAAAGGAGAACTTCCCCACCAGGAACGTGCCCATTAGCATATTTACATGATGAGGAAGACATTGACTCGTCACTGTACTTAGCATTTGCCTAAGTAACAGAAGCAGACAGCCATAGAATCAAATAACAGCCATAAGAGTAATACTGACAGCAAAATGTGGTAGGCGCAGAACAACCTGATAGTGAAAAGAAAAATGAAGTTTAACCAGCAGTCGAGGCAGCCCAGCTGCACTGAGTCAACTTCAATTCCATACCTAAACCAACTGCATGGAAAAAATATTCACAATTACCTTTTATGAAAAGTTGAAGTTGTACTCTACTGTATTGACAAAGATGGGGAAAAAAACCACATACTTCAAAAGTTTTCTCTGTAATGTAGTCTTCACACACATTTGCCCTGTGTCTCCACCATTTGCATTCTGTGGGCTGATTTCTGACCTAGTGCCTATTTCCCTCAATGAAATGAACAAGTGGATGGTCATTGTTTAATTCCTCTATAAAACTCTCAGCTTTCTCCAGGCTGGCTGTCCTCCAAAACAAATGCTCTACATCTTAGCTACCACTAAACCCTGCTCACCAACTCATAGGTATCTAGAAATGAGCTTTGGGAGAGGAGAAGATTAAATATTTACAGAGAAACAAATCCCACCATTTGGACGGTGACAAAGCAACTGACTCACCATAGAATTGTCTGATGACTCCAGAGAAGTTTTTGTGGACTTTTACTTGTTAATCCTAAAATTTATATGGCCAGGTGAATACTTTAGAATAGGCTAAAACAATTTGGAGAAATAAGAATAAGGTAGAAGAAATCATTCTTTGTGATCTAAATGTTACCTATACAGTTACAATAAATAATATCATGTCAACTCACATGAAATAGACACAGACCCAGCAATAGATCCATGCATGTATGACTAACATGGTCTCATAAAAGTCCCAGATTGACTCAGTGCAAGAAGGACTGCCTTTTAGAGTGTTGCTGGAACAACTGGATAGCTAGAGGCAAAAAGAAAAAAATAAAAATACTAATATAAATTTCCTATCTTAGGCAGTTACTAAACCAGTAAAAGGAAGATATTTATCCACACAAGAACCTGTATACTATTTTTCATAGAATGAGCTCATAACAATTCCAGACTCCATATAACTCACAGTCCGTCCACTGGCAATTAGACAGACTGTGATATATTTGTACGATGGAATATGATAGCAGGGCAAAGGAATAAACTAGCATGCTGCAAGGTGGATAGGTCTTCAGAGAACCATGCTGGGTGAAAAACAATCCATCTCAAAAGGCTGCATACCTCATACTTCTATTTACATAACATATTTGAAATAACATCACTATAAAGAGCAAAAAACAGATCAGTCATTGCCAGGGAGTTAGGAGTGGAAAGCAGTGAAGTAGATGAACATGGCTATGGTTTTGTATGTGAATTGTGAGGATGCTGGTTATAGAAATCTATCCAAAAACCCCACTAAATTGTGGACACTACATATGTCATATAAAACACAGATATAGGTACATGGAAGACTGAAATCTGAACAAGTGCTGTGGACCCCACCAATGTCAATTTCCTAGTTTAATATCATCTCATATGTAGTGTGATTTTAAAAAAAAATCAGGTTGGAGTTCCCTGAGTGCAGTGTGGGAGGCTGTGAAGGTCTGGGAGAGGCTAGGGGAGTTCTGTGGGGCAGGAGGCACAGTGACCGAGGAGCACCAGTACTGGTGGTTTGAAGGAAGTAGAACATGGCTGTGGCTTCAGGGATGTTACTCGCTGAACTGCCCTTCTAAAGGTTTCCCTACGACATCCGCTGGCAGACCCATTTCCAGGCTCCTCAGGGAAGATGGCAGAGGGGTGAGCAGCAAAGAAAGAATCTCTTTGTAATTTACCGTTCCCCAGTCAGAATATAGTAGCTTGCAGAAAAAAAGGAGGGAAGGGGGTCCCAAGACCCAGGAAAGATCAGAAATTAGAAACAAAGTCTACAGGGAGAGTGAAGAGAAACATTTTAGTGAAAAGGACAAAGCTCTCTTCCTCAGCTAGGACTTTTGGCGGGGGAAGGGCTGCCAAATCTGCCGATGATTGGTGACTTCTGACAGCCCACAGGCCCCCATGGAGAAACCGGGTGCTGCAGTGGAGTAGCGCTCACTCTAGACGGCAGCAGCTGCTGATTTCAACATATACAAATTGGTTTTGGACAGAGAACAGAGGGTCGGTGCCAGTAAAGTAAGGAAGCTCCGCCCACCACCCCAAGGGACTGAGGGTCTACGGGCCAGTGGCGGAGGAAGGAAAGAGATTAAGCTCGGAGTCTACCCTGATAAGAGCGTCAGCTGCAGAATCACCGCACACTATCCTGCACTTCCAGCTTCCTGTCCTCCATATCGCAGCTTCGAGTCCTGCTGTACTTTCAACTCTGCAAGAGTTCCTTGAGCTGACCTCAGGCATTGTAGCCAGGAGCCTTCAATGGACTATGGTTATTTCGCTGCGACTAGTCAACTCTGACCTGTGCGCTACTGCTCGTATTGTCTACTAGGAGACAGCAGGTCGTGCCTTGAAGGGTCTTTCTCTGTTCTCTGACTCTTCTCTTATTCTTCTTCACTTCTCTACTTTATTTTTGATGAATCTGTCAAATTGGAGGTTTTTTTCCTCTCTTAACTTCTCTTATTTTTACAGGAAAGGGAAAATAGTTTCCTGATTGCTTGTTGCTGGGTACCCTTATTCTTCTTTTGTTCCTTCATCCTCTCTTTTCCCCGGTCCATATCAGTTCCCTGAAGTTTGTGTATTTTGGTCCTCCATATTCTCCCTTTCTTCTGTACCATTATAAAAAAGTGAAAACAGTGTCTAGTTATTCTGTTGCTGTCAGTCTGTTTTGAATTTGTTCCTTCTGTCTCTTTTGTTCTCTACCATCTATCAGCCTCCCCGGGTTTCTGTGATTTTTCTATGCTCTCCAACCCAGTTTCTAATGTCTCACTCTCCTTCTATGTCTCTACTGCTTCTCCATTCTTAGTGACCCTTTATTCCCACAGGATGTCATGTCCTGTGCTGTGATGATACTGTTGATGATACTGACTCTATTATTTCAACCAAGGTGATGTGATTGTTCTGTTTAAGTACCTTTCATGGTGTGTTAAAACTGATACCACTTAAGGACCATTACAGACCCCATAGTTACAACCTATGAAGTAGTCATTTACTAAGGGTTCCAAATACTAGGAAGAAAAAGCCTCAATAAATATTTCCCAGACAGCAAGCCAGTTATTAAACCAAAAGCATCAGCAAAAACAACAAAAAAGTAGAAATGAGAAAAAATTCAAAAATCCAGATGCAAAGATCAGAAGCATCCAGGGAAAGGGGAAATAGAGCAAACTAAGCTCAGTCATCAGTACTTTGAGCTGGCAAGAAGATCTAATAAAATGGAAATCAGAAATAATATAACAGATAAAAACAGAGATGCTGTCCATAGTAAAAGATACAATGAAAACCAGAAAGAAGAGATCATAAATATGATAGAATCTCAGTTTATAAAAGTAATGAAATCTGTTAAGCAGCTTCAAACAGAAACTCTAATGGAAGTTTGAAAATAGGATGAATGAATGTGAAGATTGAATATCAGACCTAGAAGACAGGATTGCATCAATGAATAGGAAAGGAATAATTTATGGAAAATGGCAACGGATTATGAGAAATCAACCCAGCAATTCCTAAATGATGTAAAGAAGAATAACATAAGACTGATTGGAGTCAGTGAGGAAATAGGAGACAGTGCAAAAAATATAGAAAAAAAAAACCTTCAAAGATATAATGTCAGAAAACTTCACAGGAAAAGGAAAGGAATTTGACATACATATAAATGAGGCACATAAGACTCCAAATGGTTGTAATATGTTAAAAAAAATCTACACCTAGACGTATATTAATCAGCATTCCAGAAACCTAACAGAAGAAAAAATATTGAAAGCTGTTGGAGAAAAGAAACAAATCCCATAAAAAGGCAAATCCATCACAATCCCAGCAGACTTTTCAATGCAAACCCTCAAATCAAGGAGGGCTTGGAATGAAGTATTCCAATCCCTAATAGAAAACAACCTCCAACCTAGATTGATGTATCTTGTAAAAAATATTTTTCAAAATCAACAGGAGATAAGATTCTTCCATGACAAGCAACGCCTGAGAAATTTCACAAATGCCAAAACTGCACTCCCCAAAATTCTTAAGAATATCTTAGAAATAGAAAATGAGTGTCACAATCTTATGAGACCAAGCAGAGTGAAGTCATTGGGCAAGGCAAGAAACAAAATAGAAAGAGGGAAAGCAAAGAATAAAAAAGCCAAAAACAGGAAAACAACATGACAGGGTTAAATCAATACATATCAGTTATAACCATTAATGTCAATCATCTCAAGGAGCCAGTTAAAAGACACAAACTGGCAGAATAGATTAAGAAGCAAGACCCTAGGATATGCTATATACAAGAAACATTCCTAATTCAGAAAGAAATTCATAGACTAAAAGGATAGCAACTCTCAATACTGAATGTGATCATGATGTATATATAAAATGTACCAATAAATTCAATTTTAAAAAATAAATAAAACATTTAAAATGTTGAATATTTAAATTTAAAAATTTGTTGCAGTAAAAGACATATTTTTATTAATCTCTGCCAAATTTCTATCCCAACTTTGAACACATGCATCTCCTTGCACTTGCCTCTGTCCAAAACAGTTCTGAAGCATCTTTTGTGAAAGTTTTTAGTTGCACTCTATGGCTGCCTTGATGTTCTGAATCAGTGCAATATGTTGACCTGTCATGGTCATTTTGACTTTTGAGGGAGAGCCTGAATTCACTCAGTGGCAGATCTGCTGAATGAGGTGGACGAGGATGTAGTGTAATATTTTTATAAGCTTATCTTTCTGTCAGATAACACTTAACAATGACCATCACTACATTTTTTACCACATCTTATAAAAAGGATTTCCAGAGTACGTTAGAAAGTAGCATGATGCAATAAATATGTTTAAAATGAGGGGGAGTGTTTTGAAGAGGATTAATGGCAACATTATCTTTTACTATAGTTAATTTACTGTAAACATACTTGGAACTTTTTTTGGCACAATTATGTGTGATATTACTGTAGAGAACTGAATGAGAAGATATATCTATATCTATGTCTACATCTATCTATCTGTAGATATCTATAGATCTATCTATCTATAGACAGATGTAAATAGATGTAGACAGAGATATAGATATATCTTCTATATAGATAGATAGATATGGAAATATATGTGTATATGGATATGGAGTTTCATCTGAATCTATAATCATTGCAAAATAAAAAGTAAAAAATACTGATCTTAATTTTCACATTAGGTCCAGAAGAATTGAATAGAAAACCAAAAAAATCTAGGTGGTTCCCTAAAGAGTTTTATGGGAGGCACTTGGGAGTCATCCCCTGAGGACAGAGGGCGCAAGATGTCAGTGAAGGACCTGTGGCTCCTCTCACTGCGAAAACACTAAATATACTCGCTACACTAGTTCAGATCTCAGTGTGGACTTTCTATTCTCCATCTCTCTTTCTCTTTTTTCCTAGGAACATGTTAGCAGAAGAGAAAAATAATGAAAATAAAGTCATAATATTATTAAAATTAAATTTGTTCAGTGGTTTCCATATGCCGTAGTGTGTTTAAGTGCTTTATGTCTATTAATTCATTTAATCTTCCGAGTAAAAACATGAGCTTGTACAGCTATTAAACAACACTTTACTGGTGTGAAAAGTGAGTTTAGAGAATGTAAGCGAGATCGAGGTTTCTAATCCAGACCATCAGCCTTGCTCATGCCGGTTGTCTCTTACTTCTGGGAGACAGACAGGGAAGATGAAACATGTCCACTCACACACAGTGCTGGGAGCGAAGGGTGTCTGATGTCCACCCTGCTCCTTGCTGTGCCTGTCATGAGTCCCTATCATTTTATCACCTATTTTAGGAAGTATATGCTTCCTCTGGAAAAATAAGGATCACCTTTATTTTGTTCACTTAAAGCTAGAAGAAATACCTACACCCTTCAATTAAATGTCCTCTTCCTAACACTTCACTTGCTGGCAAGTGACTATAACTACCCTCCCAAAATTTGTCCCAGAACACAATGGTGATATTTATTGAAAGCCAAAGTAAACAGGTGTGTCTACCCATGTTGTATTAAAAAATACCATCCTATCTACTTAAGGGATTTCTACATCACGGCTTAATCCTTCTATCCACACTGATTTATAAGGCTCTGGCTTCCGCTTCCATCAAGAGGGATGGGCCCCCAACATGCACGGCTTCCCCTTAAGTAAGGCAGCATCTCCCCTCGCGCATCGCCTCCCCGGGCTCTCCGAAGGGCTCTGCGAGGGGCCCTGCCCAGCAGGTCGGCAGCGCCCTTCCTCTCGCCTTAGCCGCAGAGCTTCTGAGCCAAAGCTTTGTGGAAATCCAAAGCGAAATCGTGTCCCTGCCGCCTTCTGTTTTCACTAGTAAAGAACTCTTGCTCGGTCTCTTCTGAGAATTTAAAATGAACAAACAAACATCAGGGTCACCTGATGGGACATAACAGCAGCTTCTCACTTAGAAATGTAAAGGGACACCTGGGGCAGAATGAAGAAAGCGACTTCTCCGGAGTCCTCCCCAGGGTGGAGTCTGTCTCCCCCGCCTGCCGTGGAAGAGACCAGGAAACCCTTTCCTGCTCTGTGAGGGGTTTAGATGCACGAGCTGAGAATTCCGCCCGAGGCCCCAGCGCTGAAGGCTGAGGCACCAGGACCAGAGAGCTATGGAGTGGAAAACTTCAGACTGAGAAGGGACAGGAGCCACAAATGGACCTCACAAGCCCTTCAGGCCCGGGTAGTGGACGGGTGGAGTGGACTGGTGCCAGAGAGCCAGGGCGCTGTGTCACTCCTGCCTCGCCTCAGGAGCAGACGCCACGAGGGCAGAGCCAGACTCCGGGGGGAGCAAGTCATCAGCAGAGGACACGGAGCACAGGAGGACACTCCGAGCTGCCGCATGGTCTCCAGGCCGTGCCAGGACTCCACTGATTGAGAAAGGGGCGGGACAGGAAGGAGGGCAGCAGAGCTACCGCAAGGCTACTCCCCTCAGAAACACTACCTGAGCCTTCCAGTGATCTATGAAATCAGAAATGATTATATCTCAAAATGAAATCAGAAGATCACGGTGCTATAGTTTAACTGACTCAAATTGTAACTGTGATTTTCAGTCTTTACAAATCTCTGTCTGAGATTTTTTGACCTCAGTAACCACTATGTAATTTTTGCCAAAAATGTGGGCATAAGATTTTTAAAAGTTGTGTTTCAGGTTCTGGATATTTTCAGGCTCCCCACTCTCTGACTTCCTTTCATTCAAACATCTGTTCAGAGACCATCCCCTCAAAGAGCTCTGCAAACCAGGGTCTAAATTCATGCCACTTCTACCACTTGCTTTCCTCGTACCTGCTTTATTTTCCCCTGGACTACGAATAGGGCGGCTCATTTTGCACGTATGTGTCTCTCTTCTCTGCCAGGACCTATATTCCACGAGGGCAGGGGTTTGATTATTTTGTGTATAATTTCTTCATTGCTACATAGTAGTTGCTTAACAAATACTTGTTGAAGGTATTGGTAAATCTAGTCTATGTATTTTACTTTCCTGTTTCCCTCGGTTGTAAACTACTGATTATATTAAGATAAATTCATTAGAGTGGATTGTATACTTAATGGACTGTGTGTATATAATGGAGTGTATACATAAAAGTATCCTATAAGTTATAATGTGCAAATAATTGCTCATTAAATTCTTAATTATTATCAAGGATATTTGACTTGAGGAAACCAAGTGATGTCAGCGAAGTCCTACAGGTGTTTATCCACAGTGCCCCATGAAGGTCATCTCTGCTAACTGTACTACTATTCTCCCCTCTTAGTGTCTACTAACAACAAAGATGGAGCCCCATTCTGCTTCCGATCCTTCATATCTTCCATCTGTGGCAAAGTGGATGCACCTTGAAACAGCAATGCAGAGTGAAACAAGTCGGACACACAAGCTTAAATATCACATGACTTCTCTTATATTAGAAATCTAAAGTATCAATGAAGAGCAAAATAAAAGATCATAGGAAATGGAGATAAATCTTTTGCAACTGGAAGGGGAGAGAGGGAATGGGTGAGGAAGTAAAGGCAATTAAGCTGTGTTCTGAGCATGTGCTGACTCCCTGGGATGAACACGACCTTTATGTACTCACACAGCTATCAGCTACACTACCCTCCTCCAGCTTATGCTGGTTTTGTGATAAAGATCAAAACTTAAATTTTTACTTTTTTCATAGCTCTTAAAAACTTTTCTCATGTAAGTGCCTGGAAGTTCTTTGCCAAAAAGAGTTCTTATAAAACAAGAGCACTTTATCAAAATTGTTGCTACTGCTTTGAATTTAACTTCTTACTTTTGGAAAATAATTGATACTGAATATTGGCTTTTGGGTATTATAACTTATTACATTTTAATTATGTCTTATAATGGTTTTAGTGACAAATCTATAAAATAAACAGATTTGTTTTCAAGACTAACTCAGACTTTCCTATCTACGGAAAAGATACAAAGCAAGGAAACATATAAACATAACAGTATCTTCAATGTAAAAATTACTATATGGATATCTTAGTGTAAAATAACTTTCAAGCCTAATTTTTATCTTCACCTAATCATAAATGTGTGTTAAGAATTTGGCCTTGAGTTTTATATTTGCTATGGAAAGAGCATAATCTAGTAGAAAAATTCTAAATTAATAATTGATTTAGTAAATATCAATTAAATGAATAATTGATATCAGTCCCTGGGGCAGGGGGCAAGAAGAGCAAGTTTCAGTATCTCTGGGTATTCTCTCATCAGTTAACACCACCTAAAAGATATAGACAGCATGGGCTGGGGAGTTAGCTCAGTGGTTTCGGCGCCTGTCTTGCAAGCACAAGGACCCAGGTTTGATCCCCGGTAACCACATACCCTACTGGGCATGGAGACTTATGCCCCAGAAGCAACAAGTACAACATACCACAGTGCCAGGCGTGGTGGCTCACGCCTATAATCCCAGCACTCTGGAGGCAGAGGTAGGAGGATTGCTGTGATGTGAGTTTGAAAGTGAGCTCAGGACCAGCCTGAACCACAAAGCTAGACTCTGTCTAAAAAAAAAAAAAAAAAGATATAGACAGCATGTTTACAAGAGAAGTCAATGAAGAAGAACAAGGTACCATGAGCAAGAATGTCATACCAAGACTTAAATCAGATCAGCAGGTGATATTTCAAATGAAACCATAAAGACCAGAAGTAAATCAACAACCAACCAAGAATACAACATCAGAAGGGTAGTGGAACAAAATCCCAGCGACAGGAAAATTTGGTCACATTTCCTTTTTAAATGACCTACTCCTAACTCCTTCAACACTCTTTGGACTGGAGAATAAAAAGGTTTTGTTGGGTTTTTTTAATGAGTTTATCAGTACATTTTAGGTATATCTTATGCTTAATTCATCATTGAGAACTTGTAGCTGTATGTGAAATAACTTCTTCCCATTTCCCTACCCTCTCTTCCACCGCTCCATTCCCCTGTATACATTAGCTTTGTTTTCATTTTTTCCTTTTTGTCATGAAATTTTTTTCCCCTTCCTTTCTTTACCCTGTCCTCCCTTGGCCCCCCCTCCCTTTTGAATGTTTTCTTATTTCATAATACCTATAATATTAATGGTAATGGAAGAATATTTTTTTTTCTGGTACTAGGGATTGAACTCAGGACCTTGTGCTTGTGAGGCAGGCATGGTACCATTGAGCTAAACCTCTGGTCAAATGCAAGAATTATATTTTAACTGAAAAGATTTTTTTCTTTAAGACCTTAACCTGTATCTAACTTGCAATGAATAAGGGATCTAAATGTAAAAATTTTTAAAAATAGGAAAATATTTTTCTAATCTTAGGCATAGGCAAAAAATCCTTTTAGAGAGCCAAATGAAAATTATAATAACAAAAGCAAACACTAATAAGAATTTTAAACCTGATCAGTTGGATGTACAAACTGAAGGTGTGATTACTCTCTGTGTAATACATTTTCCTTTGAGTTTACAGAAACTTATCTCATCAGATGTTGACTGGGACTTCTGTGTGTTCCAGAAGCTGTGGGTAAATGTCAAAGCCAACAATCCAGGTCTCTAAATGTCCCACAATCTTAAGTCAGAGAAACGTGAGGGCTTCTGACAGTCACAGCCTTTCCCACTTAGGGTGGGAAATGCAGGGATCCCTGTGGAGATGAGGAAATGGACTGGCTCTAGAGACTCGCTCTAGGAGAAAAGAGGTCCCTGGAAGGATGGGTCCCCACATGCTTGTCCCTCCAGAGCCCTGCAGCCAGGCTTGTTCTGGGAGCCCTGACCACAGCACAAGCAAGATTTCTTGCTATTGCCTCCAGGAGTCAGGAGCTCAGCCCGTCAGGGACGCCTGGTCTCATCTGTCCTCTCAGCTGGAAAGCGCGCTGGCATTGCAACTGCTGCTTTCTCCTTGCCCAAGCCTGAAGCCAGCCCCTTCCAGCTAACCTGAAAGAACCGTTGAATAGTCTAAGTGTGGATCCCAACTTGGGATTCCATGGCACTCTGAGGGAAGAAAAAAAGTATCACATTGGTTCCAGTGCAACTACTTGAAAGGGAAAGAACTTCAGTGCTACCTAAGCCCAGCTGGTCATGTGGATGCTTAACATGAGGTAAAAATAGAGAATATGTATCTAAGGAACTGTGCGCCTCCAGGGCAGACAGCTTCCCCTTGGGGAGAGGACGGAGGGGCTGGGGTTGAGGTGAGCAAAGATCCAGCTATATGCAGGCTCTGAGCAAGTCACTAGAGTCCATAGCAAAACAAAGGGCTGCTTCTCAGCACCACCTGCTAATATGGAGACATTGTACCACCACCTCAGCCATGTCTAGCCCGTCCTTCTACACTTTCATCAATTTGGAAAAGGAAATGAGATGAGTGTGAGCTATTAGTTGATTCTGTCCCGTAACTGGAAAGATTGAGAGCAGTTTAAATCAGCCCCAGGTTTTCTAGGTGTCATCAAGAAAGACACCAGAAACTAATGAACCCATTTCAAACTTCTCATCCAATGAGTAGCCTTCTCAATAGACCTGTTACAAGCTGTGCTTTTCCTAAGTGAATATGCATGAACTTTAAAATTAAATAATATGTTAACTGAGTATTATTTAAATTAACACATAAAGACTCTAAGCTCATTTAAACTTTCTTGCAATATACCAAACAAATCTTCTTAAACTGTCACTGAGTTAGATGTGAATTACACTAATGATTATATTTTAGAGAGATATATTAACACAGCACATTCAAGAAGTTTGCTAAAAAATATTAGAAATGCTGACCCCTATACTGTCTCTGAATAAAACTCTATGAAAATAACCTTTAAAAGATACTCTATTTGCAGTAATTACATTTGAGGTCTCCATACGGAATATTTTAGTTCCATGAAGGTTGGCTGTTTTGATCAGTTTTAAATGGAGTCTTTCACTGAAACTAAAACCAATCAAACTCATCATAAATATTGAGATTGATGTTTGAGTCCACAAACTTGAATAGCAATCCTGCTTAAAACTTTCAAGGGTTTAAATGGACTTTGCATTTCAATACCTAGACTTAATATGCATCTAGCACTAAAATCATAATTATAGAGGAAAAGTTAAGAATTTTCTTCAATTGTGTGATTAATTATGCAATTGAATCTAAAAGTAGAAAAGTTTTCAAAGCTGACTACATTCAGGAATCAAGACTGACTACATATTGTCAGAACCAGGCAACAGCACTGCCTAGTTAAGGATAAAAGGTTGACTTACCAAGCCGAGTGGTCGAAAGTGAGGTGGTCAACAACTGCAGTTAGCAGATGAGCCTGTGTTTTGTGTATGTAGATGTAACTAAGAGATCTTAGTTGTATTCTCTTCTATATGTTTGGCAAAATATACTCATAAAATTATATTAACAAAACCTTCCGGCTCAGTTTACTGCCAAGATTTTGTTCCTTTAATGGGCCAAACTCCAAGAATGTCCTCTTAAAAGGTGCTTTCTTTAGCAGTTGTGAAGAAGGTCTCATCAGAAATTATCTTTAACGAAGTGGTTATATAATCATCCTTTGTAGTCTGCGAGAAAATGCAATAGATCTAGAAGATACCAGAACCAAAGGAAAACTAAAAAGAAAACCAACTCAATCATCTGAGTGGGAGGATGTCAACCAAGGGCTGGTCTGCATGAGACCTAAGTTCAGTCCACTTTGGAAAAAAGCCACATATAATCATTATTCATTACTGGAGAATGGATATTTCCTTAAACCTGCTTATGTTGTAAATGTTTCTCCCACACAGTTCCTGGGCCACGGGGGGGGGGGGGAGCTTCCCACGCCCATGCCCACGCTGTCCTCTGTTAAGGTACAATGGAACTGTCCATATCACAGTCTCCCTGAGTCTTGGTGCCCGACTTACTCAGCACCTGAGGCAAAGGATAGTCCATGGTGTCCTCAGCTAATAGGACAGTTGAGTTTGACCCAAATGTGAGTCTTACAAGAGCAACGAGGAGGAGTAGCTCCCACCATTTACAACAGACCATATCTTGGACTCTCAGCTGTGGCCTTCTTTTCCACAGAGAGAAATCAGAAATGAAGAAAATAAAGCACATTTTTAAAAATCTCAATTTAAATCTTTCCAAAAGTATACTTCCTCCAGAACTTTAGAATTATATACTGCCCTATTAAAGGATGAATTTTTTTGATTTCCTCCACTAAAAACTATTTTCTTTCACATATAGTTTTGGCAAAGACTCAATTGCAGGAGTGACAAGCCCGCAGCTGTGGCAAGAGGAAGCCACATCTGCCGAGCAGTCCAGGGCGGCCTGCGTCACTGTCACCAAAGGGTGCACAAGGTCCTCTCAAAGTTTCTCGCACCAGCTAGACCCCACCACCAGCAAAGCTGCATACCGGCCTCTATTCAGCAGCACATCAAGGGATTCGCAACACTATAACACATTCCAGACCTTTTAATATTGTTTTGTCTTGAGGCAGGATCTTACCAGATTTCTTTAGATGAGCTCAAATTTGTGATCCTCCTGCCTCAGCCTCCCAAACTTCTGGGATTACAGGCTTGTGCCACCACATCAGATGGAAGTTTTTAAACCCTTTGTCCATATTTTCATCAATGTTGTTCCTTTAAAAAAAATCTGTTTCTAAATTTCATTACATTTCTGAGAAAATTACAAGTTCTGATTAGCTGTACTTGTTTTTAAGTTAAATTTTCAAGTTTGAAACAGGAGGAAGAAAGCAACCAGGGAAAGAGCTGCTCTTCTCCAAAGAGACACTCAGCCAGAGGCTGGGGGATAGATAAACAAGAGGCCAAGAAGTGCTGTCACGTGTTCCTTCTCCTTTCCAAACCTGTGATAATTAACACACCTGGTTCATCTTTAATCACTTCACAGTGACCTCACTTAGGCCACTATTGTTTGGATTCCCGCACCGCACTATTTGTTATATATGCTGTGGGGAGAGAAGAAATTGTACATTGATGAAGACCTATAGGAACTCAGATCTCTGCAAAACATTTTATAGACTGTGTCCCCTTAAGAATTCAAGTGAGAAGGGGGGGAAATCCACTAACTGGCAAGTTTTATTTTTTTCATAATTCACTAAATCACATGGTATCAGAAGAGAAGCCATGTAAGGGAAAAACTACTGGAAGAACGGCTTAAAGTTTATGAGTCTGGTCTAGGAAGGCTTCTACCACCATGGCGCTTCTCACGCTCCCAAATTAGGTTAAAAACAAGGAATAAGATCAGGGCAACTAAAGTCAGTGGGTTGATTCTTCAGGTTTTATTGTGCTCTCTTCGTTTTGAGTAATCTTGCTAATCTGGGTCTTAAGACTCACCAAACTCCATGAGTCATCATTACAAAGGGACCTCTGCTTCAGAAGCAGAAAGATACACTGTTAAAAGATAATCCACGTTCTCCAAACAGTTTGATTAAACGTGATTTCTTTTAGAGGAGCAGCCTTGATAAATTTTTCTTCTTTTAAGAAAATGGGGAATTCATGTCATTGATTATTTATTTCAACCAGCAGAGTCTTTTGCTCAGGCTCCTTTTTTAAAACAGATGAAAATATCATCAAGGTAAGGTACCAAGACAAACTATTTTATTAACAGACCAGCAGCTCAGAGTGAAGCACTTATCACACTCCCTCTAATATCTTATTTTAAAATTTGTTTGAGTGGTTTTTACTTCCCACAGAATAATGTGTAGTAATTAAAGCCAACAAGCCCTTGATTAGGATGAAAATGTTACTGTGTTATTAAATTAAGAGCAACAATGCCTTTTGTGCACGTAGTTGGCTGTATCCCGAAGGATCTCAAAGTCAGGTTTTTATGTGTAGGTTGAGAACCTGTGATGAGTAGTAAAGGGATGTTGAGAACAGTGGACCTTTCGAAAAAGTCAGGGACAGTTTGCTCACTTGGGAAATTCACAGGGCAGCCTAGCCAGAGAGAAACTTGGCCACACCGTACAGATAGGGCAGTTGCTGTCTGAGATTCAAGATATGCCCTGCAATGAAGTTATTGAACCCGACTATTGTGTTTAATAATTAACTAAATACCACTGGCCAGTGCTGGCCCAGTGTGCCAAGCCATGCTCTAGGCTCTCTCTCCTGCACAATAATTTATTTTTACCTGCTCACATGAACCCATTTAAGAGCCAATATACTCAGTGATTGTGGACCCTGGTTGGAAATCTGTCCAGTCTCACAACCTGTTTTGTCACATGCCTTGTTCATGGTAGCATTTTTTGGATATCCACAAAGCCAGTGCTTAAGAGAAAGGTAGTAGGTGAGAAAGAAAACACACATTTTCCAATAGGACATTAAAATTGGTTCTCTCTGTTGAAAGTATCATACAACTCTTCCTTTATCTTCTTTGATAGTTAACATTATAGTTCTTTGATATAACCATTGCTTAGTGATATACAGAACACTGCTTAACAGATAAAAGACACAGAACTATTTACTGAATGAATGAATGAAGAGATTATTAAGTAGAGTCTCTTAATTTCAGGAATACTCTTCTTCCAAATTTTAAGGCATATAAAATTTGGGGTGTGTTCACTTTATCAAAGAAGCTACAAAGTGACTTTATCCTGGGACGCATTTGGACTGTGTACACACCCACCTGTGTTACTTTCACTTTTCTTGGTACTGTCTTTTCTCTAAGAGTTTGCTGAACAAATTTATTATTATTATGTGAACAAGTTTCCAGGAAATGTAAATAATAGTTCAGAGAATGCTCGACTTGCTAAGGTCAAAATCTTTTCACAATACTTGGAAGGCATCAAATTGAATTTAAATACTATCCACTTTAAAAGAATTCATAAATCTTTAGAGGATTTTTTTCACATAAATCTTCTGTAGAATAGGAGTCAAGAACAATAAAATTATATTTCAAGAAGCACCTTCCCCTGAATTCAGATAATTTTGTCTACATTTGGCCTAAGTTAGGGAAATTTTAGTGCACATTTGTTTAGATTGCAAAGATAATTCCCAAAGGAGAAGGAAAAATAATAAGCAGATGTAGTCAGGTGGTCTAGTCAATCCAGGCAAAATGGATTTGAGTCCTTTACTTCAGGATCTGGGAAATAACTGGGTTAAAGATGAACCTGAGCCTAGAGTGATCAAATGAAGAAAGCTCTGCACAGCTTAGGATGGTGTCATTCAAAGAGTAGCCTATTGTCTATGACAGTTACAGAAATGTACGAATGGTACCCTACACTTACTAGGTAGGAACAATGGGAAATGAGCTCAGGAGCTTTCATCTGGAAACAAAGACTATTCAAGGAACTGGACTACAAGCAATGCATGTCATACCCTGGCAAAAATTTGTCTATTTTGCTCATGTTACGAAAATTTTCAGGAGGCTGCATTTAAGAGCAGTAGACTAAGTGGTCTGAGAGAGGACTCATTATACAACCCAGCTTTCAAGCTAGGCCACAGATATTTCTGGCTATTTTCAGCCAGGTGTAAAGAAGGATTATAAAGAATAAAATAGAGAGAAGTACTCCATGAAGTAAAATTTTGTACCCAAAAGAATAGGGTATAAAATTTAAGCTAAAGGAGAGAATGTTATTGACAAAATCAACAAGATTAATAGAAGTGGGGTGGGGGATTGAGCCCAGTGGTTCTAGCCCTTGACTTGCAAGTGCAGGGTCCTGAATTCAATCCCCAGTACTACACAAATAAATAAATAAACAAACAAGCAAACTAAACTAAGCAAAATGGTGAAAAAGTAATACCAGTCTTATATAAACTCTTCCTGAGAAATAAGATTAAGACACCCTCTCCAATTTATTCTTAGACTGGCATAACCTCAATACCAAAATCTGAAAAAGGCAATTATAAGAAAGTAAATCTAGTGGGGCCCAGCAACTGCTGGAGCTGTTGGCAGACATAGGCATCATTCACATAATGCTGGGGGTTTGCAAGAGTTGTGGGTCCATGACGGTGATGCGTGATGCTACAGGAATGAGCCCAAGCTGCTGTGGAGGACCAAGAAAGTCAGAGCAGGAAATAGCAAGCACAGCCAGAAAATTAGAAAAGACCTGTGTGACACACTGGCAGTGACCCCGTTTAGAGCTTGTATCTCATCACCTTGTGTTTCAGCTGCTGGATCTGAAGCCATAGGACTTAGTGTTTGACCTGCTTGTTTTGGTCTTGTTTTGGTCCAATTATTTTCTATTTCCCTATTCTTTCCTTTTTAAAATGGGAGTGGTTATCCTGTGCCATTGTATCTGGGGAATACATAACTTGGCAGGGTTTCTTGTTTGTTTCTTTGTTTGTTTGTTTGTTTGTTTGTTTGTTTTGGTTTGGTTTTTTTGTGTGTGTGTGGTACTGGGGATCAAAGTCATCACCTTGCTCGAAAGGCAAGCAAGGAGCACCACTGAGCTAAATCCCAAACCTGGGAATACATCACTTTCTTTTTAACTTTACAAGTGCTAACCGCTATGAGTTTGCCTTGTATCTCAGAGGAGAATTTAACCTAGATTTTTGAGCAGGACTTTACTTGAGTTGGAATTGTTGGGATTTAGGGGAGGAAATGCATGTATTTTCAGTTATAAGTGTGATGGTTATGTTCTGTGAAATCTCAATATTTGGCTGTGCAGTTGACAAGGGTTAGACTGTGACAGTGAAGCTGGATTGTTAACCTGATTAGCTTGGGAGGTGCTCAGAGACTCAGTACAGTGCACTTCTGGTTGTGCCCAGGGTCACGGTGGCATGGCCATGGGGCTGTATCTGGCCTTTGAATCCTTTTTCTCTGCTCTGGCTGCCATGAGGTGAGTGGCATTCCTTTGCCAACCCCTTTTGGCATGGTATTATTTCTATTCTGCAGTCATGAACCAAATAAACATTTCCTTTTAAGTAATGGTGTTGAGTGTTTTTTTTTTTTTGTCCCAGCAATGAGAAAGCTAATACATATAAATTTATATTTAATTGGTTTCCAGTTTCCATTTTAAGTGCTATATTTTACTTAAAGTGCCCATGTATGCATAACATAAAAAATGCAGTGTAAAATGCTAAATTGTGAAATATACAAACAATGGATGGAAACCCAAGGTTTATAACATTGTAAATGCCCATTCAATTTCTTTGATATTGAATCCTTTTTTTATGGTGAGTATAAGTACTTTCAAATAGGTTCTGTTCCTAGCAAAAGAAAATACATCAAATGTACCCAGAGTTTTACATTAGTGATTGGGGATTTATAGGATTGTGTTTTTAAAAAATAAATGAAAACTCCTCAGCAAGAATACCTTACACATATTCTTCTGGGAAAGATTAAAAAGGGTTAAACGGGCACCCTACTGAGAGAAATGTGCATTATCAACACCAATCTAGCCAGATGATTAACAATAAATAACAGATTAATAGTCACTTTGAGAGGTAGAAGACAAACAGTGGAGGTCAACGGGGCTTTGAGTTCTAACCTCTGGCATTTAGGAGTGTGAGTTTGGATAGCTACACAAACATTTGAAAAACTTAAAGTAGCTGGCACATGCTTTCAAGCATTCGATTTAGCTGCCCCGGATGCAAACCCAGTTACAAAGACTCCCACTGGCCACAAATGGTGAAATTGACTTCAGCTGTCTGGGTAGTCAGGCTTGATTGGAAGCCGAGGGAAACATCCGAAGAGCCTGGAGAGTACGGGCTTCCCTTTGTTATTTTCCCCTGTCTGGCTTGTGTTGTGCTCTGCCTTCGATTTAAGGGAAAAAAAATAAATAAAAGGGAACTGTAATTGAATTAAGAACAGCAAGTCCCATACTGCACAGTTCTTCACATGAGACTGAAAGATTTGGTTTTGATCTTCCAGCAAGCAGATGCCTCACTTGCAAGAGATTCCTGAGACTTAATACACAAGTACCGACACCCAGGCAAAAAAGTAAATGAATTAATAAAACAAAAGCCCTGTGTAACAAAATTAAGGGAGAAGGAGCAGATGGAAACAACAAATGTTTCCTCCTTTCCAGTGTGGGGCAGAAACATTCCCTTCTCTGGGAATTGCCTTCTCAAGGCCAAGTTTATTTGCACCGATCTGTGGTAGAAGGAGGGGAGAGTCAGGATGCCAACATCAGAGCAGCAATGCTAACAGGTAAGAAAAATTCGAATCAGTTTTAGAGTACATTAATTTCTGTTACTTTGTAAGGCTAAGAAGAAGAACACGTTCTGTCTATCATGTGGGTGCTGTGAAGAATATGTTTGTTTCATGGTACGTAGATATGAGACTTTGCATTGCTGTTTAACATAGGCCCAGCCTTCTCCACTCAGCAGGTTTCACAGATGGTTACTTTCTACAAAGACCTTAATTTTCATAAATGCTTCTCCAACTGTATTACCATGCAGACTTTACCTTGCAAGCAATAGTGTGTCAAAGATTATATTCCAATACAAGAGCAGAAATGTATCCTTGACTTTATATTATTTATTTGATCACCTTATCACTTGTCATAGTTGATTTGTTTAAAAGTTCCCAACACTGCCACTCTCTTTTTAAATAATGAGGCTCTGACACAGATGTGTAAATGCTGTACCATTTCTCTAGTATGAGACACCGAATGTGTAAAAGAGGTCCAGAATGTATGGTAGTACTGTGAACTAAGGAAAAAATGCTCAGAGGGGAAGAGGAAGTGGGGAAAGGAGCAGGAGAAGGCAAAGAAAGGGAGGAAAAGCTTATGAATGTGGGGGTGGGGAGGGCGGGGGACGGAAAACATTGGAATCAAGATATATCATGTACAGGTGCAAATTCTCAATGATAAATGTGATCATAATGTATACCTAAAATGTACCAATAAATTCAAAAAAGGGCTAAAAATAAAATAAATAACAAATGATGAGCCTTCTATTTTCTCCTCTCTCCTTGCTCTCATTTTTCTCTCTTCTTTCTGTCTTTTCTCCTTCTCCTCTATTTCGTCCCTTCTCTTTTTCCTCCTTCTCCACATCAAAGAAATAAACACAAAGACCAGTAGGAGAATTTTATCTCCAAGAATCAGAGAGAAAATTAAAAACAAACAAACAAAAGAATGAGTGTGTGCCTACAGTTATAAAGAAACTGAATGAGGCCATACTGAAAGGACTCCCACCATCCTCTGCGCACTCGGAGTTCGTCGCGTGAACACATGGTGTGCCTGAGAGTCGTGGGTTTCTCTAGCGGCAACTGTAGACTTATCTTGAAGGCAGAGCTGACCTCTGGCTGTTGCCTGTGGTTTCTGAACCAGTGTTTTATGGGTGTGAAATCACACGAAATATGTTTATGAGGTTTTGACCAGATATTCCTTTCTAAATTTTGTCAAGACATTTTATGCTTGGATCTTTTACCATATTTGCTTAAATAAATAAACTGAGGTTAAGTGCAAACTTGACACCAAAGCATTACATTTGTTCTCTGTCAGAACTCTTCTATGTGGATTTTAGCTCGTGTGTGTGTGTGTGTGTGTGTGTGTGTGTTTTCTTATCGAGTATAAGCTCATTTCCCAGTTTCTGACACCAAGCTCCTGTACCCTGAAGTGGAAAAGAGTTCTTGCCATTGTCCCATGAATTTCATCTTTAATTCTGAATTTCTCAGCCACAATTCATACCTTACCACTAACAATCCAAGCTAGTTTTTGTGATGAGCCATGTGAAGAGACTATCCCACATTAAATCTCTTTTTAAAAGCTGTCATTAAGATTCATGAACTTGAGGAATTCTTTTCAATGAAGTGTCTTCTAACCACAAAAACTTTCAACAGGTGCTAAAAACCCAATTAGAGCTTCAGCTGTGTTTCTTTCTTTGTTTTTTGGAGGCGGTTCACTCCTATATTCCGCTCGATATTATCCTTGAGGTTTGTCTCATGAGATTATACATGGATTATTCTTTCAGTGGAATTATTACAATTTGCAGCTTCTCTGGCTTTTTCATGTGAAAAAAAGATAGTAACTTTGATAACTTTGCATATGAGAGTCAAATGTTAAGTTCGTTGTAGTTCACATTCATATAATACAGTGAAGTGCTTATAATTGCTTTAAACTCAACATTAATTGGTCAAACTTCATAAAACTCCTGGCTTTTAAGTGTGACTAGTCTGTTTATAGTGATATAAGTTGTGATATACATCTTCACATTTCCACAAATATGGGTGAAAGACTGCAAATCCTCAATTTGATGGCTGTAAAACTAAACTGTCATATTTATAAAGAGCAGAGAGTCTAGCAAAGACTCACAGATTAGCACAGAGCCTGCAGAGACTGTTATCAGCACTGCAGGGCTGGGGCAAACCACTTCCCCTCATCTCTGTCATTATGGAACAGATTAATTAGTTACTTGCTTATTTTCTACTACACTATGTGTTGTGTAAATCTGCCCTAATGATATCATGTCTGGCGAATATGAGTGCAGTTGAAAAGTTAGGGGGGAAACAAAAACTAGTCCTTCACTCTATCCCTGGTGCTACTTCTATTTGGCTAAAGTGCCTATATCCCTACTTGGACTTTATTTCTTCTAGACTCTCAGGTAAACTGCGAAAAATAATTTTAGATAGCTAATAAAGGTTCGTTTTGGAAACATTTAAAAATACACACTTGTAGTGAACTAGGTGACTAACTAAATACCTAAATAGAACATGAACCTCATCAGTGAGCAATAAAGAATTTAATATTCATTTCTGGGTGTTGTGGTACATGCCCTGGAACTCATTATTCAAGAGGCCGAGGCAGGAGAATCACAATTTCTAGGCCACTTGGGAACTTAGCAAGACTCCACCTTAAAATAAAATAAAAACAGGCAGAGTTCAATTCTTAGTATACTCCTTAATTTAATATTCTTTGTGTCCTTATGCAATCTAGTTTTTAAAAAAAACATGAGGAATGCTTAATTTTTTACAAAAAATTATCACATTAAAAGACACACTGTCACAAATTCTTTTGAAACACTCCCTCTCACTTCTAACGTATTATCCCAACTTCTTGTCACCAAAGCAGTTGTAAAGTCCTTCCCGAGGGCCCCTGTTTAGGCTTTCATGTGCAGACTTGATACCTTGAATTGATTCAAAACATTTACTTGTCATGGTCCTTTTCACTTTGAGGAAGATCCAAAAGTCACATGGTACCAGGTCCAGGGAATAAGGTGGACAAGAACAAGTAAAATTCTCCTACACACTTGCTTTTGCACTGGAAGGCACTTGCAGCAGCAGTCATTCTATATTTGATCGCACCTCTTAAAAACACTCATGAAAGAGGACTTCCAGAAGTGCTTTGGAAAGTGGCAGGGATGATGGGATAAGTGCATTCAAAGTGAGCAGGAGGGTTTGAAGAGGGGTTAAGAACACTCTACTTTTCACTACAATAGATGTTTAATTAAACATTCACTCTATATTTAGGTCACACTTCAACTATCTCAGAATTTTTAGTCATTTAATCACATTCAAAAATAAATTTTCCATGTTACAGATATGTCAAGATTTACTTAATCAGTTTCTTATTTTGATACTTATTTCATCAGTTATTGCAATTTTAACTATTAAAATGAAAACACAATGAAAAATTTCAAGGAAAAAACTTATTGGCCATTTTACTTATTAATTAAGATAAATTCCACAAAATGAAAGTGTTTCAGTGACTAAATGTACCCTTCCCCCAAAACTTTGTACCGATTCATGCTCCCAATAGCTCTAAAGTTTTCCATTCTCTGTCCTCTCACTTATTCTATGAAAGTATTCTTAAAAATCAAACATTAAGAATAACCACCTAACAAAAATATTTGAAACATTTCACAAGAAAATTACCTGAGAATATTTTTCAGTTTGATCCAATTTGGACTAATTAAAAAGGAAAGTTTGAAAGCCGAAATCCCTGAAGCCAGGACTTTACAGGGGTAGAGGTGAGGGCTCTGGGTTGAAATAGAAAGACCCTACATGAATGTACCACAGGATTTCAAGTACTAACCTCAGCACTGAGATGGAGTCCTCTTTTCAATAACTACATGTGAACTAACATTTAAAAATTCTTAATTTTCCATATCAAACAAATATCAGATAATCAAATATGAAATAATGGTAGCAACACAGATGTGGAAGATGAGTTATTTGCAGTTTTAAGCCAACTGTCTGCCACTTACATGATCTAAATAATCTAAATGTAAGAGTCCTCTTTCCTTTAATCTTCTAGGAGCAAATCTTACATTCCTGTCCCATACACAGTAAAAATACCCAATAGCTGATAAAACCTTCATACTCTAATGGTTTTTAAAGGACTACAGCTCTCCTTGTCATCTCTTTCTTAATTTTGGCTGTGCCTCCATTTCAGTATCTTATTGCATCTTATTTACTGCATCTTATCCCATTTCTATATCTAAAATAACACAAAAATCAGGTTTAAATATTAAGCTGATCATAGTTATAAGTCCTATAAAGAGAAAATTTAAAAATAGATGAATGTATAAAATATGCTGATGTTATTATATTTATTATAAATATCAACTACTCTTTGTCATTTTTTCATTGATAGTGACTAAGGAATGTTTAACTAGATCATAAAGAATATGTTAGCTTTGGAAGATTTGCATTTTAGATAAGAATGTTAGGGGGACACAGCATCGGGGGATGGTCATTGCTCGCCCAGATACTTGTAGGCATGGTAGGAGGGACAGGGCTAGAAAGACAGCAAGGAAGTCATGTGAACACCATGTGCCAACTCTTATATCCACGACACATTCTGTGGGTGATGGGCTTTGCCGGAGAGTTTTCAACAGTGTCTTCTGTGATTTGAGTCTTGCTATAAATAATGCCTCTAGGATTCTGCTAGAAGGAACCGCTGTCAGAATCCAGCCAGAACGAAGAAAACCCACACAGTAGCCAAAGTCACAGACTGGCAATGAATTTCTAAATTAATATGGCAAGATCAGGGATGTGAACAGCTGGAAAGGTATTTGAGATGAATGAATGAGCTTTGTGTCTGCCATGGAAAAATACAAAATATTATAAGTGATTTCTGTGTAAACGTCAGACTCCATGCCTCAGTCATTTGTAAGTTCCTGTGTCAGACATTTTTTTTTTTTGCATTTCAAAACATTTACTTTTAAAAATTATGAAGAAAGCCGACTCGTCATCCTTAAATATCTATGGATATATATGATGAAGTTTAAGAGAATCCAAATAATCCCTATGGTGTTGTTTGTTTTGGATGTGTGTGTCCTTTAAACTGAATCCAGATCTCTCACAGTTTCAAGCCATTATGTAAGAGAGAAAGCATAAAAGCCTTTTGTCAAAGCCACCCAAACTATACATCTTTTGGGAGATCTAGCACGAAGGCCGAGAGGGAAAAGCAGAGAGCAATGCTTTTAAGTAGATGAGAAACAAGAAGCAGATCAAACTTCTTAGGCTGAGGTTATTGCTGTCAACTCCTTCAAATACTTGCCTCGCATTACAAAGATCTGTAATACAGACTTGAAGGCAGAACTGAGCTCTACATTTGCAGCCCTAGCAAGAAATTATTATGGTTCTGTCATTAATTTATGCAAAAGTGGAATCACTCCAAACTGTGACCGGGGCTGGAAACTGAGGCCCTGCAGAAGACTCCAGTGTTTCTGAGGTTATCTCCCAGGTTGTCAGACTCTTTTGAGTGTTACATTTGTGGACTGAGCAGGCCACACCTTCATGTTGGCCCTGAGCAGGAACTGGTTCTTTTCTCCAGCTGGTATGTGGTTTCCTGTCTTTTATGTAACGTTTCCAAGGTGATGTTTCCAAATGGATGAGACACAATTTCCTGAGCCTGAATCTGAACAAAATTAAAACTGCATTAACTAGTCCTGGGGCGGGGGGGGCCTCTTGCTCTGGGCCTTAACACTTAAAATCTCTGACTTGTCTCTCAATGTATTAAATTAGCTTGTGTGATTAGCAACTTGAGAATGTTCTGCCATTCGGCTGTTCTTTGACTGTCACTGTAAATCTCTCATCAGAGCTCATACATTTCAGGCTTTTGATGTAGGAAGAAGAACACACAAAAGCTTCTAACTACAAGGAAAGTGAAACAGTGGCTTTCAGCCAGGCCTTCCTACATTTCTTCCACTATAAAATGTTCCACGTTGATTTTTCAGTTCTTCTGCTCCGAGAGGTATTTGCAGTATTATAGAAAGAACATCTTGCTGCTCAACTCTTAGTTATCACAGTTTATACTATATACGCATACTCTGAAGATGAGCTATATTTATGTAGCATAAAAATATCTTGAGTGCTTCAGAAAATTTTCTGTTTCGACCTATTTATATTCTATGTGCATTCTTTATGTTTTTTTTTTTTCCTTTCCCATCATAAAATTTTTCTTTTAACCTGATGAAAGGGTTTCAGTATCTGGCCTCTTGAAAAATATGTTAATAGAGTTTTACTGAAAAGAAACACTATAATTAAATTGCCATATAAACTTTTCTAGCTGAACCACTCAATACTTGTTTGAAATAAGATGGTATTATTTATACAGTAGCATTTTTATGGATACATAAATGAAGGTGAAGGGGCCACAGCATCACATGATGTCGCACATTTGATGTCGCACTCACAGTCTGGAACCCAGGGACACAATCTGCTGTCTGAGATTTGTGGGAATTGGGAGAGACAGCGGTGGCAGCCATTTTCCAACCCCCATTTATCTTTTCTTTTCCTTCACTATCATATGTCTCTCATCCTCTCTCCATCACACTTCTTTTCCGACTTCTAACACAATTCCTGGCACATTTCAGTTACTCATGTTGGCCCCTCATTCCCTCGCATGTGTGTCTATGTGTCTGCGGTCTCACTTTTCATTCTAAGAATGATGTCTTCCCCACACCACTGGTCTTAGGGCAGATAACCGGTCGAGATGCCCCGTGGAGTCTGCTTCTCCTCACTCCAGCAACTGAGGCTCCTGTGCCTAAACTGGTGACAAAGACTGCTTTAATCTTTCCTTTCACTTAGAATATTTTTGCTTGATAGTTTGTAATTGCAAACCCTTTCTTTGCCTTTTTGATCTATTTATATAGATATAAATGTGTGTAAATATATATGTGTATATAATATATATGTGTATATACACATATATATACACACACATATATATGTATGTATATATATATACACACATATATATGTATGCATATATATATATATATATATATATATATTTGGTGGTATGTAGAGTAAATACAAAGCCTGCACACTGAGATACACCCCTGTTTTTACATTTTTAAATTCTGAAAAAGATCTTACTGTTGCCTATGCTAGGCTTGAATTCATCTTCTTCCTTTCAAGAGAACAGGATTGCAATTACATGTCACGTGTGTGTCCCTATGTCAGCTGATATGGAAATACATTCAAGATCCTCACCCAAGCTTGACAGCCTAAGGTTATCTTTCTCATAGACCTGGGCTATCCCCCTGTTTCTCTGGGCAGGTAGGAGTCTGTATCTTGCTCTAAACTGTAAAATTACTTCTGTCATGACCATAGGAGAAAGGTGACTTTTCTTATGAGTAAAGTCAATTGTAAACATCTGGTCCACCTTCTGCCACCCATCTCAGCTCTTAGAAACCTTGTTTCCAAAGCTGATTTCAAACTGGGTTCTGCTCTCTTTCCTCTTGCAATTTCCTTGAGTCAAGTATTTGTTATCTGTTTAATTTTGTCCCATAACTTTTTAACACTGTGTTTATTAGGTATTATATCACATAGACCTGAAATATTTGGCACTATCACTTCAAGAAACACCCTTTGATTCTGTGTGCCCAGATCTCTGTCCTCACCCTTGATTCACTCTTCTTTCTCCTATGCGCCTTGCCCTGTATCTCCAGTGCATTCTTCTCTTGCTTAGGTTGCCCAGAACTTGGCTGGGAACTGGTCTTGATCATGAAGGTGGACTGTGGGTATTAGACCCTCAGTAAATCCCTATTAGATTAGGGCTATGAATCAAATATTAAAATGAAGGAATTTGAGGTTCTCAGAAGTTTCTTATTTTCATCAAGTTTTCAAGTCGGTGAACAGTAGAACTCTAAAACAGATACTCTTTCCAGAAAAGATCATTGAGTTAAAATTCACAAATATGTACTACATCAGATTTCAAAGAAAAGTTCATCCTAAGTGAAAGATTTTGCTTTATTGTCTTTAATAAATGTCTCCCTTTTCTCTTCCTTACATTCCCTCATAGTAATTTTTATAAAAGTTTACTATCTCTCATGATACTTGTAGGTCTGACAGCAAATTGGTTTCTTTCACTAAAAGTTTTGATATAATCAGAAATGACTGAATAAGAGACAAAGAAAGATCTGACATCATCTGACAACCAACCAGTGCAGTTGGTTTCTGTCATTTCTTTTTGCAGAGACTCAACTTCTGTTTTCCAAATTCACCCTCACCTTCATTTTCTGATCACTAAGTTGCAATCTTCCTTTTTTCCTAAACCTTCTCACCTCCTTTCAAACACCTTTATGGTGCAGCTTCATATTCTGTGTAAAACAGTAACCCTGTTACGTTAGCAGCCACAACTGCTACGGCATAAGTTAGGTGCCTCTCTCACAGCCCCAGGCCCATATACCATGTTCAATTTCTCTTCCATTTCTTGCCACCCTTGCTAATTTTGTTCTTTTCATTCCACAGTCTCTTTCAATATTGTCTATGTTGCATTAAAGGTTTAAGCCATTAGGCCATTCTTTACAGATCTATCTCTTTCTTGAACTTAATTGTAGTCCTGGTCAGCACAATTTATCCATCAATTTTTCTCTAATTGTTGCAAGTTCATTAATCTTGTCTCTTCAAGAACTGTGCCATAATGCAGTACCTTTGTGCTGATGAAAATACAGATAATAGGTTCTTAATCAATGATTATTTTTAGGCAGTAACAGGCCATGTTCCTATACAGAATGTATTAAATGGATGAATTTCACACCTTTCACCATAAAAGAATGAGGGTTATTGAAGAATGCTATAACCAATAATGTGCTTTTGAGAGGTTTTATTTTCATATTTAATAGAATGACACACTAAATAAAGAAATTCTTTGTGGGTTGATATTCCTCAATTTTCTGAGGCTCTACAGCATTTCCAGGGCAAGTTGGGGAAGTAGTGATTATTAACTCAGTTTTGCCATCCTAGAAATTCCAGAAGCTACTGTAACTTTTGGAAGATCCAATACTGACATTGAGTTGGGATCTACATACATGTAGGTCAAGTGATGCCTCCATAATCTCATTTCTTCTTATGGGAAGCAGAATACTGGTGCTGTAGAGAGGCCTACATCCAAATCCCCAGAGCCTATGAGTGTATTACATTGTAAGGCAAAGGGAATTAGAGTAGCAGACAGGATGACATAGCTGCCAGAGAGAAGTAAATGAGAGCAATTATCATGGGTTACCCAGCAAGCTCATTATAATCACAGAGGTCTCTAATTGTAGATGGAGGAGACAGAAGAGTTAGTGACCGAGTGATGCAAAGTGAGAGACTCGATAGGTAACTGTTAGCTTCAAAAAGAAGAAGGGGCCTCGGATGAGGGTTTGGAACCCTCTAGGAAGTAAAGAAAGAAGAGGGTGAGTTTTTCCTGAGACTTCAGAAGTCTGCATGGCTGTAGCACATCTTTGTTGAGCCCAGTGAGATCCATTTTAGGCTTGTGACACCTGAGACTGTAAATTTTAAAATGTACAGTGTTTTAAGGCATGGTCTAGGAATAATTTATAAAATCAGCAGTAGGAAAGAAATACACTTTCCAAACTAAGATATAAAATACTCTAGTTGTTAAATAATAGTTATTCATAAGTCATTTTGGTTAATAAAATCCTACCCACTTACACAAAAATGTTATTTTTTAAATGAAAGGATATTATCTAAATAAGGATCTTTTAAAATAATCATGGAGATATATGATCCTGATCTCAGAAATTCTAGCAGTAACCATTTAACCAAGGGGAGGTAACATTCAGTCGCACATTCTCTCCACTGGAGAGCAGTTCACGTCATGCTGATGAGCACTGCACTTCCATGAGACTATTAGAAGGCTGAACAAAGGATGGGACATCCTGAGGCTTCTACTACAGCTTGCACTAATGTCCTTGCTTTCATGCAACACTATGGCTCCTAAAACAAATTTCCTACTGCTTAAAGACAGTACCGACTTTTAAGGCATTATTGTAGTATTGTTTGTTTGTTTGTTTGTTTTGTAGTATTGTTTTTTTAGAAAGTTAAGCTACTGGGACTACGATCTAATATGTATATATATATATATATGTATATATATATATATATATATATATATATATATATATATTCTTCTTTAAATGATCTTCTTTAAATCAATTTAACTTTTATCCCACATAGTTGTTCCAGTTTTTATAATCTTCTACTACAAATTTTATTTCACTAGCTATAGTGGCACAATGATTATAAGAATGGTTTATAAATTCAAGCAAATTTGGGTCCTAAATACAATCATATATTAGCTAGAAGACTGGTCAAGCATTAAAAATAAGTTTCTTTGTTCTGGTCTGTAAAGTGAGAATAATAATTTTTGTCCAATAATGTCCCTGAAAGTCATAGTTTTAGCTGATAAATGCATCTACCATGTGATACTGTGTCTAGCATGGATCAAGTATTCAGTAATGACCATTACAGTTAGGTTGGCTGATTTTTGCTGTTACTGTCCACTACTATATGGCTAGAGGCAAGAGATGAATATTTACATACTACAGTAAGGAAGAAATTCTGTCATATTACCTTGTGGAATAGAAACTTATCTCCACCAATAATTATAAAATTCTAGTTGATTTTACCTTTACTAGATTGCTTATTTTTCATTCAAATCTAAGTAGTCTGGTCATCCTACTTGCTATTTAAAAAAAAAAAAAAACCACTGGGGCCGAGGATTTAGCTCAGTGGTTCCAGCGCCTGTCTTGTAAGTGCAAGGACCCAAATTCGCTCCATGGTAACCACATACAATGCTGGGTGTGGAGACTCACACCCAGCAGCAACCAGTACCACATACCACAGTGCTGGGTGTGGTGGCTCAGGCTTGTAATCCCAGCACTCGGGAGGCAGAGGCAGGAGGATTGCTGTGATGTGAGTTTGAGGCTGAGCTCAGGGCCCGCCTGAGCTACAAAGCAAGACCCTGTGTCAAAAAAAGAAAAAAAAAAAAAAAAAAAACACCACCTAGCTGAAAGGAAGTTGTGTACATGAGTGGCAGGGTAAACTTCTTTAGAGATCTGGCAAACAGATTAGTTCCAATGATTTCAAAGGCTCATTAGAGTAACAGCTAATCTAGCCCAAAGTTATAACTAGCCATGCACAAATCCAGACAGAAATCATAAGTTTAACAGCAAACTTAGCAGTATGGAACAAAATCTGGGCAGCTGAACTGCTGTACATATAGTTTTTAAAATGAAGAGAATAGTCACAGTTATTTTAGGTTATCTTTCAAAAACATAATTATAAAGAAAAAATGTAAGTATGTGGCATTTAAATGTTACTAATTAATGTCTTTAATCAAACTAAGAAAAGGTTAACATAATTATCTGATACCTAAATGAATATTCTATTTATCATCTATTTATTTTATCTGTTTTTCTATTTCCCTTATTGTTTTCCAAATAATATCTTCATGATACTGAAATAAGGAAGTTTGTTTCAATGTGTACATTATTGATAAGCAAGCAGTTATTAGAGATGTTCTATTTTTATTCTCAAGTTTAAGTAGGTTGGTTTTAACATTTAGAAAGTTAGCTCTGGAATACAAATAGATTTATTATGCCATGACCAGGATAACAGGTCCCCACTGAGGCCCAATAAGTAGCTCAAATGTTTATTTGATCAATAAACAATTAAACCGGGATCTGAAGGTCAGCAAGCAGACAGCCAGAATCCATAGCGAGTTGCTCAACCTCGGAATCAGCGCCTCCGCCCTGACGCGTACTCACCTCCTGATGGAAGGCAGACACTGCATACGCGCCACACACAGTGATGCCCTGAGGGCTGGAGACCCAGCTGACAAAGCACACCTGCATTGCTCACCTTTTTTTTCTCCGTCTCCTCCTGATACTAACCAGAGAGGGAAGATGGTGGGGTGGGCTGCAGAAGGAGGTGAGCCTTCTGTCCCCAGGGCTAACTGCACCTTAACAGCATGCAAATGAGTTCATACAAATCTGCCCAGCATTCCAGAGTAAATCATTTCCATCTCCCACATTACCACTCTTGGGCTCAAACTGTGTTTGGTCACTTGGGACATACAATGAAGGCACTGACAATTCCAAACTAGGTTTTCTGAGTAAAACAAGAAAAATTGACAAAAGAAGGTTTTCATTCAATAAGTGGTTGAACACTAAGCCTGTTGTTCTTTCTTTCCCTGTTTTATTTTTTCTTCTGTTAATGGAGGAAACTTTTTATGTGTACTGTCCAGTAGAACTTGCTACGATAATGGAGATATGCCATACCCGAGATGCTTGTTACAGGAATCGTTATCCATGTGGTGCTAATGAAAAGAAAACTGATGTGATTGAAGAGCTAAATTTTAATTACAAGTAATTTTAATAGCTGTGTCTGGCTAGTGCTAACTGCATTAGATTACATGGCTCTCCATGTTTAAAAGAGCACTTCACATTTATTTGAAATTCAGATTAATGAAAATCAACCAAATAAACACTCTGATTAAAATAAAAACAGAAAACTGAAATCATTATTTTAGCCATAAGTTTCAGCACAGGATCTGAATCTGTAAATACAAAGTATTTTGGGGACAATGATAAATATATCATCCTGGTTGATTGGTTATTTCAATCAACTGGAAGTTATTACATAATATGAGCTCTCTATCTTCAAATGATACAACTTTAAGAAAATATAGTTGTCACAAAAATATCTCCTAAGAGTAAAACTAGCAAAATCTAAATTATTGTAAATTTGTTCACTGAGGTCAAAATGATAAGAATATGGATCATTCTTAATATTTTACTTAAAAACATTCTTCAAAATATTTCCGGTAAATTTTTTCTCCATACTCCCCTCAAAATAACAAGAAAATAGAAAAGACACTCAGACTCTGCCATTGATGAAAGTGAGGCCATGACTAACATTATCCTTGGAATTCAAAGATGGAAAGGGGAGAAAAATGGCAAATAAACGGTCCAAAGGAGAAGATGGAAGTCAATCCAAACTTCTGCAGAATGAAAGAGGTAGAGGAGGCTGAGCCAAAAAGAAGTTTGCTTACTTACTTTTGAAGTTTCTGAATTTAGAAGCTGCTGAAGTCAGGAGGAAAGTTTAAAAGAGGAAATAGAAGAATTGTCTGAAAGAGTTATGAATTGGACCTCTCTGCCACGAAGACGGAAGCTGTTCACCCTCCCAACACACACCAAACCAGGGAACTGTACCCCAGCACAGTGCCTCTCAAAGAGTCATCCCCAACGCCCAGTGCTGGGAGCCCGTTAGGAACGCTCCTTCTCTGGGCTCACCCTAGACATATCGAGTCACAAGTTCTGGAGATGAGGTCCACTCAGCTGAGGTCTGAAAAACCTTTTTGGTGGCTCTGCTGTGTGCTTAAGTGTGAAAACCACTATTCTGGGGAACTGCAGCCAGAGAAGCTCTGGCCACATTATCCCAGGCAGAAGGCTGTCATTTTAATTCGACACTGAAAACAAGGAATTGGGTGCTGATTGAGAACAGTTAACAAAAGACTCCAGATAAGCACCAGCCTCACGTGCTTTGAAAGATTGTAAATTCCTCCTGATGAGACTCACTGCCCTAGAGAAAAACCACCAATAAAAACCCACCAGCTCTCCTCTTAATTGCCCCGTGAGCCTGTAGTCCTTCAAATTAGCTTTTCATGCCCAATTTTATGCATGAATAGTCAAGGATATTTGGATATTTGGAAAAGCCTTTATAACAGACATCAAAACAAAACAAAAAGCCAGGTGCTCAGAGGAAACATAATGTAGGAACCAAGGAAAACTTCTAAGATGACATAATCCCTAATCTGAAGAGGGGAAAAAACATAGATGTTTATAAAGGAAATATTACGGCATACCAAAGAAACTATGCTAGAAAGAGAATTAATAATTGAAACATTAGAAATTATTACTTCAATAAGTGGTTGAATACCAAATCAAAAACTCTCTCAGAACTAGAATGATGAAAGAAAAATAAATATAGACAAGAGAAATACAAATATAAAAACAATATAAATACAAATAAATATAGAGAAGATCCAACAAGGAGATCCAACATCCAACAGATAGGCTCTGAAGTAAAAGCAGAAGTAGTGGTGAGGGGAGAGAGATTTCAAAACAAAAATATAAGAAAATGCTTGGAATTGAATAGTATAACTATATATATAACTATATATATATATATATATATATATATATATATCTGCACTAATAAGAAAAACAAAATTTCATCATTATAAACTTTTAGAGTATCAGAAAAAATAGAGATATGTAGGTATCCTAAACATACCATGAGCAAAAAACCTAGTCACTTATACAAACCAGAGAATCAGTTTCATATTAGCCTTCTCAATAGCAGTATTGGCAAATAGAATATAACACTACATCTTAAAAACATCTACTGACATGCAGTTTGATCTAATATGCTATTGCTATTCAACCCACTGGGCAAGGGTAGAAAAACGGTTGATTGCAAGCGTGCACAGGACCACAACACAAGTTCCTTCAATATAAACTTCATTGGGCAGCAGTCGCTAGAGAATATATTTCACTAAAATAAAGGTGTTATCCAAGAAAGTGAAGGACAGAGTGTCCAGGAAACAGTGACCAGCAACACAGATGACTGGCTGAGTTGATTCCTAAGATAATATCAGAAGTACAACCATCCCATATCGGGGAAGAAGATTCAAAGGCAGAAGTAAAGCTTAGATTAGCCAAGACAGATTCCCTACAAGATGGCATCCAAGTGAGGCAGCTGGCTTTTTTTAAATTTTTTAATCTTTATTGGTACATTACATATACACATCATGATTGCACTCCATAATGGGGATTTGTACCAGTATAAGACACAACTTCATTCTCATTTTTTCTCATAGCCCTACCCACCCTACTGCACCCCCATATACATAAAATTTGTTTCCTTACTTTTTTGTTACAATTTCATCATTTTTCCCCCTTCTCCCTATTTTACATTGAGCATTTTCTATTTTACAATATATAACATACAATTCTAGGACTCATTTACATCTTTATTTTCTCATACCAGAGAAAAGATGCAATATGTACCTATCTGTGCCCTACTTATTTCACTTATGAGGATATCCTCAAGGTATGTCCATTTAAGTATAAATGATTCAAACTTATCGTTTTTATGGCAGAGTAATACTCCATCCTGTAGAATAACCATAGCTTTTTTATCCAGTCTCCAGTTGATGGACACTTGGGTTGTTTCCAAGATGTAGCAATCACAAATTGGGCTGCTATAAACATGGGTGCACATATGTCACTGTGATATGAGTCTTTTAATTCCTGTGTGTATATACCTAGCAGGGCAATGCTGGCATTTTGCAGAAGAAGAGTCTCTGGGTACCTCAATTTGCTACCTGAAACCAGCGATGGGATCAATACTGCCCTCACTGATGGCAAATGATGTCTGAAACAAGGAATTCATCACATCATGAAATTAAATCACAAGTCTGGCCCGCCACACATGATTACAGTAGGGGAGCAGCTGGTGTTTTTCCCAATCAAGTTTCTCCTGAGTCCTGTAGTTAAAGGCAGGCTGCCCTCTCTGGAAGTCTGACCTCTCCTCTCCTCAGAGACTGTAGTTCCATGTCTTGGAAGACAACAGCCAAAAGAGGAGACACAATCTGCTCCTACTCTCCTCTATAAATTTGCCCCAGTAAATATTGTTCCAGGCCTAAGTGATAGTTGTCTTGGTCATTACCTTATTTGCTCAACATCAAGACTACGAAATTATTTGCAAGACATACATGGTGACAAATTAATAAATGATATGGTGAAATGATGAACAAATTGATAACAAATGTGATATGATAACAAATTGTGATAATGAAATGATAACAAATTGAAATGATGACAAATTGAAATGATAATAAATTGTGAAATGATAATAAATTGTGATAACTAGCACTGAGAAGAATTTTTAACAGATGTATTAGTGTATGTAGAAAGATTTGGTCTGATGTTAAGAGAAAGTTAAGCAAATGAAAAAAGGTTACTTAATTGAATTAGTGACTAATTCAATTTCAGATTTTAAAAAAGTGAGTTATAGTATTCTGTAAGGATTAACTGAATAATACCAAGTTTGATGAGTCTATGTTGAATATGAGAGGACAGAACTGCCTTGGAAAGGTGAGTATATAAGCTAGATAAAATCTCCCACTTATCCTAAGAAGAACAAAATTACAAATGACTAGGGCTGATTGATAAAAATATAAGTTTTATTCAGAAATAATACATGTTACCCATTTCCTTGATTGGAGCACAGTCTTTCTCTTCACAAATTGTTCATCATATTTGTCTATATTTTCTTGAATCTCAGCTCTTTCCTTTGAGATGTATTTTTATATCTATTAAGAAATAGCACAGGAGAAGTTCCCGCTGCCTCTTTCCTTTATATGAAAAATTTAAAGCCAAAGTTATTTTTTTTCTGTTTCATAGTAAGTTATTGTTAGACCAAAGTTGATACAGTTCTGTTAAAAATGTCATGGGTTTCTTTTGCAGCAATCTATGACAAAGCCATGTTCTTTAAGTCCACACATCTGTTTTGGTTTCTTCTCTGCCTAGTGCTCTCCCCTTTATGAGACAATGCCCTTAACATTCATGAAGCCTTCGTAGTTAATGAGTAGCATTTATAAAACACACCCTGGAGATCCTTAGGCAGCTCGTTTGCTACCTGACAGGGTCTTTGAGGCATACATTTAGCTCTTTTCAAAAGCCTATCAAAGGCTGTTATGGTAACACCCTCGATTTCAACTGGAGCCTTAATTTAGAAGTTGAAGTCTAGAGAGACCAGGAATAATAAGCAGTTTTATTTTCAAACTCCTCAAGACCTTGGTCCTTCTTACTAACTGTTCACTCTTTAGCTGATCTCTCTCCTCCCTTTATTTGATCACAAACAATGAGATGAAGCCAGATGGCACCTGTTGTATTCTGCCTGGAAATCATTAGCTACATCTTTGTGTTCATTTCCTGTGCCAGAAGTTACCACGGGCTGCATGGTTGCCAAAGGTTGTGTCACTACATAACAAAGCTCTCCTTTTCTCTAACTTCCAGGGCTGTTCTCTCCAGACTCCCTTAAATCTCCATCATCACTGTCTTTGTGGCCACTTGGGCATCTGCTCAAGACCCTCAACAACCCTTTGAAGGCCCTGTATGCTTCTGCCTGTTCCCTAGTCCCAAAGTTAATGCCATGCTTCTACTTTTTGTTACAGCAACACCTCACTTCCAGCATTCAAATATGTATTAGTCTCCCACCACTAGTGCAGCAAATCATGGCTATGTTAGTGGTTTAAAACACCAGTAGTCACTTGTGGTCCATTTGAGCCCACAGTATGGTCAGGGTCCGAAGTCACCTCATCCCTGCTGCTTGTCATTTCAGCATTGACTGAAGGCTGGAGCATCAAACTGCAAGATGACCCCTTCCCGTGAGTCTCCTGCTGGCGCTGACAGTTGAATTACATGAGGCAGCAGGCAAAGGACCTTAGTTCATCTCCATGTGGGCATCTGCACAGGCTGCTAGAGCTTCCTCCCAGGCAGGTACCCGAGCTCTAGGAACAAGATTACCAAGAAAACCATGTAGAAGTTGACAGTATGTTTATGGAAAAATCACACCCTGTTGCTTAGGTTAGGCTCTTAGTTGAGGTCTGTTGTAGTTTCAAAGAGACCCGACTGCTGCCTGGGGAAGTAACAAGATTTTAAAATGGAGCCTCTGTTATAACTATCTTTAACTAACTGTAATTGCAAACTGTGTTACCAACTGACTCTCAGAGATTTGATATCAGAAATATGAAGACACTCTATGAACCACAGGGAGAATTTTAACTAACAGAATTCCTCTTCTGAGCATCTCAAAAGTGAGGCTGTAATATCTAGCTAACCCATGTATTTCTAGATAAGTGCATAGGGACAACTTTACATCTCTGCTGGACCACATGCAAGTGGAAGGCTCTTCTATAACAGTAGAACCAGAGTAAGATCTTGGAAGAAAATAATCTTTTCTTAGCAGAGTGATGTTGCAAAGTTAGTATTTGTGGTAGTATGAGAGCCTGCTTCTTTCTCTCTCTCTCTCTGTCTCTCTCTCTCTCTCTCTCTCTCTCTCTCACACACACACACATACACACACACACACACACACACACACACACTTGTTGCTGTGCTAGCCTGCCATTTTGTAATTATGCAGTTGGTTTGAAAATATTTATTCAGCTCACCCTATGTGCCAACATTTTGTAGTACAAAAATGAGGAAGGAAAATTCTCACCCTTTTGATTTCATTGAAGGATGGAGACTACAACCAATAATTACCGAGTATTTCAAAAGAAGCTTTAATTATATTATCAAAATCACAAATTGAAATATATAAAGCCAAAAATGAGATTCTCCCTGTAATTTGTTAAGCTATTTGTACAAATGCTTATGGAACAATTAAATGCGTATACTTCATCTTGATTTATTGAAAAAAAAATGCTTAAAATTAAGCTCCCCCAATATATACGGTCATCATGCTTGCAAATAAAAATAAAGAACTGCAAGTTAAATTTGAATTTAAGATTTAAAAATGAGTAGAGCTTTAGTATGAGTATGTCCCATGGAATGTATAGGAAAAATACTAAAATTTCTTCATGGCTTATCTGAAATTTAAATTCAGCTGAATGTTTTGCATTTTATTTGGCAACTTTACTATGTAATTACAATAAAACAGATACAGTGATGACATACTATAGGAGTGGCAAAGAAAAAAATGCCAAATACAAAGAATTTGCACATTTTAGTCCACTACAAATCTGGCTGCATGTGGGTTAGAGTGAGTTTACCATAATAGAAGAGTTGTCTGAATAAGCAAAATTATTTATGGGGCTGACTTGTCTATAAGGCAGAGTACACAGAAAATGATACAGAAAATTTTCATATTTCTCTAACCCATATTTTTTTCCAAGTTCTCTCTATTTTCTTCTGTAGCCTTTAACAGGCCATTTAGATTATCACATTTGATTTCTTCATATGACAAATAAATGGCCATTATTACCTCATTTATTTTCCTAACTCCTACAGTTAAATCTTAAGTTATAAAACTAAAAAAGTATTTACAGGTTAAAAATATGGATGGTTTTGAAATCAAATATGGCTATGTTGTTTATGTTAAAATTAGTATTCCAACTCAAGGAGCTGTCTTGAGTGGCTGCATAGACCAAAACAGTGAACACTTGCAGCAAACAGTAGCCTCTGGATTTACTACATGAGCGAAATGTCAGGTGGCCATCAAACAATGGGAGATACAGAAAATGAATTCGAGCCTGTCTGTGTCAGGCCTGTCCATCACAGATACATGAGGGGCTGTGGCCCTGCCATGGCTTCATTACATCCTCCCATCTCGGGTAGTGACAACCTGAGACAGTGAATCATCTCCTACACAGAGAAGGGACACAGAGACATCCTATGGGTGTACTAATGGCAGATGTTACATCTTGAGATTTTAAGTCCCTTTGGCATGAACAATAATAGTGAATTTAGTAAAACAATTCAAGAATGTGGTGACTGCTTTTACACTAAGACCTCAATAAGAAGCAAAAAAATAAGTGGTTACTATGTGCCCAGCCTTACTCTTGGTCACACCAGGCCTTCAAGTAGCTGTGCCCAATACAAAGTAGATGTCTGCAGCTGTTACTGACCCACTGGACTGAGGGAGGAATGGCAGTAGAAGAGCAGTGGCTCTTTTTGCAAAATGAACACTGATAACCAAGAGAGACAGAAATGGGGATTATATAACTTTGAGTCACCTTACCTTCCTGTGTCAGGATTTTTCTTTAAGGTTCTGTCTAATGAATGGAGAAACAAAAAAATAAAGATTAGGTTTTTCTGTCTTGCTAGTGTCAAAGACCTAGTCATTTGGAAAACACTAGATTGACAGGATAGAAGGATAGGGAAAGTAAAGTGATCCATAACCAAAGCGAGGTCTGGGGAGTGGCCTGGGTGATATCAAACAGTAGGAACGATTGGTAAGAATCTTGGCAAGAGACAGAGAACCTGTAAATGTTGTGCTCCGTGTCATGTAATAGATTGCTTATTTCTCATCTTTCAAAAAGGCTTTACAGCATTTGTTGAAACAGATGAATATATTCTACATTCAATTTTCAAAGAGAGCAAAGGAAAAGTGGCCCACATAATGATGTCAGAGAAGAGGATTGTCATTTCTAAGTTGTGTGAAACTCAGGCTTCTAACAGAATCATTTATAAATGTAAGAACCATTACAGTCAGACCAGCACAATTTAGGCAGAAAAGAATTTTAAGTCATATACATGTATTTAAACTTATTGATGCCTTCATATTTCTTTGAACAAGCTAAAGTGCTGGTTCATTTTCTCTCTTGCATTGCAGTAATTTTCCAACGACATAAGAATTATTCAGCTTTCCTGGTAAATCTCTTCAAATGCTCCCTGTGGTTTAGACAATAAAGTTCAATTTCTTAACATAGTACTTTGAGACTTCCATAATCTAGTTTCAATTTTTCTCTGTGTGCTTTTTCCCCTACTGTCTCCACTTAAGCTTCTACTGTAGACTTCTCTTCTAATTCTTTGCTTGTCATATCTTCTCTGTTGGAACATCCTTTCCTAATAAATGGGCACAGTCTGGACTCCACTACTTTTCAACTGGAAGAGTTCAGACTCTATCTCATGTCTGAAGACTTTCTTTGTAAAATAAGGCTAATAATAAAATAGGGTCTACTTCAAAGATAAGTTGCAAATACCAAATATAATAATGTGTACAAAATGTTAGCCAAAGGCCCAGCATACTAGTATCCAAGAGCTCCTAGCAATGATGTTCATTTCTCTTCTATATTAAAATTATACTCATCTCTCATTCAGTTTCATAAAATTTTCCCAAGTCTGTCAGTACCTTACTTTATGATGAAAATCATACCTCTGTTCCTGTCTGTCTCAATAGCATTTTACACATTGTCTTTTATGCACTTGTTTGCATGCAAATTTGATTAATAATAAGTTGGGTGATGTTTTTATTCTCCACTAAAATTGTAAGCTTACTTTTATAGGATTGTTTATCACAATGCCTCCACAACAGAGCACTGTTTAACCAGTACACGTTGACTGCGACACCGTGCTAGCTGCTAGCAGAAAAAGCTGGATTTGGCTCAACCTGCCTTCATGAAGCTTCTCATTGAATCCATGCTTGTGGATCATCCTGTCTAATTTGCTAAATTAAATCAACTCTGCTCTTGGAGTATTTGAATTTTAAACAAATGATGTTGTTTTAAAGCAAGTGGGTGCCTGGGTTTGTTTTCCCAAGAAGCAGAGTTTGAGAGGGATTTATGTGCAAATTATTTATAGTGAGAGTGCTCTAGGAGAAAATTTAAAGCAGTGAGAAAATGCTGGGTCAGCCAGAGTGGTCTAGGCAAGGCAGAGACTGACAGTCCGGCCTCCATCTGCTCTCTAGGAGCACTGGAGCAGGAAACGCACTACAGTGCTGTCTGACCAGAGGCCAGGAAGCTCACACATTGCTCGTCTTCCTCACTTTCGCTCCCCACTATCTGACAAAGGGAGATTTTGGAAAAGGTGTTATGCACCTTCCTTGCATTGCTGTGCTAGACGGCTCTCATCAGCCAGCCAGACAGAGGCATTCTTGACTCTCCTGACATGTGCATTTTGTTCTAATCAACCAAGCACATTCTCCAGAGAAGATGCAGAAGTGAGGTATGCACACGAACAGCTGATACTTGCTGATGGTGGTTCTGCTTGGGACAACGAAACTTGATGTTAAGTGGATTGATGTGTCCCTACAAAGTTCATATGCCTGGTACATCAGTATGGGGCTATGTTTGAGGATAGTGTCTTTAAAATGGTAATAAGGGAAGGTAAGTCATGACGGTAGGCCCTGCTGTATATATAAGAGGAGGAAATCAGGGTCTAGGTGCACACAGAAGAATGATCCTGGGAAGGGAGAGAATAAAGATTGTCATCACAACCTGAAGAAAGAGGCTTTAGAAGTCAAACTTTTTCACACTTTGATCTTGGACTTCTGGTCACCAGAATGGGAAGAAAATAAATTTTTGTTGCTTCAGCCACCTAGTTCATGGTATTTGCTAGGGTAGCCCATGCTAAACTAATAAAGCTATGAAGGGCATCTGCTGCAGTTCCCACAGCTAAAAAAACCAAAGGAAGAGTCATAAATAAGAGAATGAGAGACTGAAGGAGTAAATACCAAGTCACTTAATGGTTGAAACAGGGAAGTTTTCACCAGTAATCCGACCATTTGGAAAAGAGACGTGCTCCTCTCTCTTCTCTTCCAGTAAGGTGAAGTGAATCCAAACGCACTGAGGGTACAAGTAGTTAAAAGTGTTCAAGTTCCTGGGCTGGGGAGTTAGCTCAGTGGTTCCGGCACCTGTCTTGTAAGTGGAAGGACCTGGGTTTGATTCCCCAGTAACCACATACCATACTGGGCATGGAGACTCACACCCAGCAGCAACCAGTACCACATACCACAGTGCCAGGTGTGGTGGCTCACGCCTGTAATCCCAGCACTAGGGAGGCAGAGGCAGGAGGATTGCTATGATGTGAGTTTGAGGCTGAGCTCAGGGCCAGCCTGAACTACAAAAGCGAAACCCTGTCTCAAAAAACCTAAAAAAAAAAAAAAGAAAGAAAGAAAAAGTGTTCAAGTTCCCCAGTGCTTGATGGCAAAGGTAATCTGTGTGCTACTGGGGGGAGGAGAAAGCAGTTGAACATGTGTTGAGTGGTCCAGGAAAAAGCCCTCAATATTTTAAATATATTCCAGCTTAATAGACTGACATTGTCCTGGTCAAAAACTTTGTCCCTGAAGATTTAAATATTTTCCTTGCTTTTCATCTCATTTTCTATTACTGAAGGAAAAGTACTGCTCCAAAAAATAAGAAGTTTTGGAGATTTCTCTTCAGGTCTCTTCTTTTTGTGTTTCTACCGACTGCGGTGTTTGGGGTTGATTGAGTGCATCTCCCATCTTAATTAATCAGAGCCATTCCAGGTTCGAGCAGCCAGACTAATTGACAGTCTTTTGCAGTCGATTGCCCCACTACGGACTTTCAAGGTTAAACATGATAAAAGGTGAAAAAACATGAAGGAGAAGCCTTGTGCCACTTCAAACAAAGTTAATCATCTGAGGACCAAATGAGACATGCATGGCTTGACTGCACTTCCTAGGGAAAAGTCAGAGACCCGGAGATGGAGGCCATAACTCCAGTAGAAACCATGGGTATAAGGCTTCTGATCTAAGAGTTAATATAAAATTAGGCCACAGTGACATTTCTGTAGAACATCTCTAAAGCAAGAAAAGTTATGGTTTCAGGGCTCTCTGGTCTCTTCGGGCCACATCTGGCTTATTATATTATCAGAACGGGAATGACTATCCCAAAGAGAAAGCCTAGAAGGGGGGACATCTGGAATCTAACTCAAATGATTGTTAGCTCAAAGAGTGGAGTGCTTTGCCTGGGGTGGGAGAAGGAGATTAGCAAAAGACAAACTATTTTCACATAATTAGGGAGCCAAGATGGGGGAGAAAAATCAGGAAGCTTTGCTTTGTTTTATCTTTAAAAAATGTAAAACACCTCATCATTCAAAATGGGGAAGAATGAGGAATATTAGAGAAAAAGACCATATGAGTGAGGCTCACTATCAAGAACTGTGTAACAGTTAAAATCTCCGGCGGTCAGTGGATAACTTAGAAGCACTGAGTCTTCTATTTCAGCAGATGAATGAATAGAAGTTAACGACGGGATCACAGCAGAGTAAGGATACACAGCAGAACTTTTCTCCAACAGGGAAGAGGTTGGATTCAGAATCTAAAAAGAATCTTCCAGCAATAACTTCCTATAATATTAATAGAACAATTAGCTGGGTGCCCTGGAGGGGAAGTAGGGGAATTTCTTGCGGCAATTTAGATTTGGTGTAAATTGCATATTAAAAGTACTCTAGGAACAATACAGAGAAAATTACTCTTGGCTCTAGCAATTATTGTTTAGTGTTTATTGTCTTCCTTATTCATGGAACATATTTTCAAACCTTTTTTAAAGTGCATTTTTCTTCCTGGAAACTAGAATAAATCCAACATTACCATAAAACTGTGAATTTTTAGATGAATCTTTATGCTTTGAATGTTATTTTCTGATGTGGTTTTTTTTCTGTTGGCTGAGTGACAAGCACCTATATTTATTGCCATGCCTAAAACTGATTAGTACAGTTAGAACAACCAATTTGAGTAACTGATCTTACTGAACTTCTTGATCAAATCATTAAATATTTATTCATTCCCTATTGTGCACAAGACATTACAAGGAGGAAAAGCTTTTGATGATTGGGTTGGAAAATTGTTTCACAGAGGGCTGTGCAAGAAAACAAAGTATTACTACTACATGGGGCAAGAAAAAAAATCTGCCATAGATCCTTAGAATAGTAATTAACAAACAGAACAGTAGATACAGAAATTTCAACCAAATGTAAACCCCTTTTTGACAGAGTGGTTAGACTGGATTTTTAAAAGGAAGTGAGGTGTGTGATGGGCTTTGTAAAATAGGTGACAATTCACTGGACAGAAGAAATGATATTCCAGGTACAATAGTCTTGGGAAAAGAGCCCTGGCAAAAAAAACCTTAAGGAATGATGTAGAAAATGTAATAGGATTATTTAGTTGAAGACAGAGTTGTGGGTAGCGTTATAGAGTGTTGGCTGAGAACATAAGCTTTAAGTTAAGCTCTGGGCATAAATTCTATTTCTATGACTATTAACCTTGCTTGAGCTATTCAAATTTACCTTCGTTTCACTTTTGCTACTTGGCAAAATGAACA